>JANAVB010043419.1:26730612-26803112 GCA_029216955.1 Iris pallida | reverse complement strand
GACAGATATTGCGACAGCGGCGGTACGCTTCTACTCTTCTTTATATAATCAGACCGACTATCTTATCCAATTTCCTAACATTGTATACAAGAAGTTGGTCACGGAGGCTGGTAATCGGACTTTACTGGCCCCAGCAACATGTGAAGAGATATTCGAGATCATTAAGTTGGCTGATCCGAATAAGGCCCCTGAGCCTGATGGATTCGGGAGCAAATTCTACAAGATTCAATGGCAGTCACTTAAAGTTCCAGTGACGGAGATTATAAATGATTTTCTCCGACACGGACGTCTACTACGAGAGATGAATCATACTTTTTTGACTCTAATCCCAAAAAAGGAGGGGGCTACTTCGCTCGAAGATTTTAGACCAATTTCCTGTTGTAATTATCTGTATAAAATCATTACTCACTTTATGTGCAAGCGTATGGAACATGTGATGCAGGATCTTATCTCAAAGAATCAGGCTGCATTTATAAAAGGAAGATCGATTGCCGAGCACATCATGTTGGGGCACGAGCTGGTTCGCGAGTTCAACCGACCAGGGGCGGACAGAGCCTGTATAAAGCTGGATCTTCGCAAAGCTTATGATATGGTCAACAGAGACTTTCTCTGTCATATTTTGTCAGCCATGGGATTCGCGAGTCAGTGGATTTCTTGCATTCGGGAATGTATCTCGTCGGCCACATTCTCGGTGCTTATCAAAGGCCAGCCCCATGGATTTTTTGCGAGCACTCGAGGTCTGCGGCAGGGTTGCCCTTTATCCCCATACTTATTCACTATCATCATGGAATATTTTACTTGTATGTTGGATCTTGCTAGCTGTTATCAGATTATCGTTCCCTTATTCAGTCATATTCGGCCACATGTGTCACATCTCATATACGCGGATGATTTGCTGGTTTTTTTACGACCTACAACTACTGGCTTGCAAGCTCTGACTACCATATTAGAGGGTTTCGGGAGGTTGACAGGATTACAACTTAATAAATCCAAGAGCAAAGTATACCTTAGCAAGAGATGTCCGAATAAGGAGGAGAAGGCGGCCATCTTGGGTATTACTCTGGGAGAGCTGCCAGTTAAATATCTCGGTGTTCCTCTTTCAGTCAATTATGCGACTGCGGGGGAATGCAATAGTATTTTGGAGTTTGTACAACGTCGGATGGAAGGATGGCAGGCTAAGAATCTATCGTTCGGCGGCAGGATCGAGCTGGTACGCTCCGTTATATTATCTATTACAAACTTCTGGCTCCAATCCATTCTCCTTCCGATAGCGACCGTCGAGAAACTAGAAAAGATGTGTGCTACATTTATTTGGCGAGGGGACATACACACTATCTCCTGGCAAGATCTCTGTAGGCCAAAGGAAGAAGGCGGTGTTGGATTACGGAGTATTCGTACTATACGAATTGTGGCGGGATGGAAATTTGTTTGGAAATTCCTGCAAGGTAATTCCCTGTGGTCCTCCTAGATGCAAAACAGATACCTGAAAGGAAAGAATTTCTGGGCATATCAGGAAAATAATAATGAATCAGTCCCTTTTAAGCAAATGCTAAGAAATCGAACAGCGGTTAAATTACGTCTGGAGAGAGCTATTAAGGACGGACGAAACACGGATTTGTGGCTTGATCCTTGGCTTGCGCACGATAGCTTACTGCATTGGATGGATGGGCAGGACTCTGCTAACGCCTACATGGGTACAAAAGTCTCGAGTATTCTTACAGAGGGACTATGGAAGCCGGACAGTCTTCCCCGAGCTCATATTCTCGCGCCTATTATTCAGCAGGTTCGGGCGGACCCTATGCTCCCATCAGACGAGTGGAGATGGAGTGACTCCACCAATGGTGAGTTCAGCTCCAAAATTGCCTACAACCAAGCAAGGGAGGCGGCTGATGTATCGGTACCGGCCGAGGTTGTATGGTGCAAGCACAGTGCAAGAAAGATGCAACTATGTCTCTATAAGCTATTCCAGGGGAGACTTCTTACCATGGATAGGCTTGCCAGGTTCCGAATTCCGATCACGAACTCTTGTTGTGTTCTGTGTTGGAATGGAGAAGAAACTGCGAGCCACTTATTCTTTGGCTGCGAAGTTTCCAGACGTATATGGAAGGAGCAAGAGCGTAAACTCAACATTCAGTCCAGCGGTGATTTGGGATCGGATGAAGTCCTGGAACAGATTTTACGTGGGAAGAGTAAAGGAGGGGATTGGTACACAGAGGCCCGTCTTCGGCTAGCCGCAGCAGTCTGGCACGTCTGGAGGGAGCGAAACGCTCGGATTTTTTAGCACAACTACTCCTCGGAGGGTAGTCTTTTGTATAGTATTGAGCATGATATTAGGTGCTTACGGAATCAGGGACTTCCCCCCTGATTGCCGGGATGTAACAGTTCTAGTATGAATAAAATTACCTTTTCCAAAAAATATATATATATATATACAATCATATATATATATATATATATATATATATATATATATATATATATATATATATATATATATATATGATTGTATCTCATGATACTACTCTATATTCAATGTAGAACTAAACTATTAACTTTATAGTAACCACCTTTTGAATGCTAAATGAGATATACCTCGGGTCAATATCACTTATACCAAAACAATAGAGTATTGGTAAGAGTTGAGAATTATATAATAGTTGCATCTTACAAGATATGCAAGCGACAAGACAACCTTTATTTTCGCAAGATATGCCCTTAGGTAACTAAAATTTAATAGTTAGTTAGGCTAGTTTTAGGATTACTTATTATAGTTTTCTTGTTATTCGAATTTTTTTAATAGTTAGTTAGGCATATGGATGTAAATGTCAATATATATATCATCAAATAGTAAATAAATAAAAATTACAACCGCTTATGATAAACAATTCAAATCCTTTGAAACCATGAGCAAAATCTGTTCAAGTAACAACTTACCCTTCTCTCTTCTCCTATGAAAGATTAGTTAAATTTAAGAAGAACTTATGAAACATCGCTTTCAAAAGTTATTTCTATTTTATTTATTTTTTCGTTTCTTTTAACAAATTTGGATTCCGTTTGGTTCATTGTAATCCCAATATAATCAAATATTTCTTTTTATATTAGACTAAGATTAAATTATATTATATATTATGATTAAATTACAGTGTATCAAACGATTTTTCTGACATGGGTTGATATAAATTAGAATCTCCACCAGAATCTAATTTTTATTCCCGGATAATTCGGATCTGAATCTCCATATATATTCAAGATTCACAACTATTTAACCCCAACAAAAACCAAAATTCCATCTATTTCCAGAAAACCCCCTCGAAAATATAAACCGTCTGTTCAAGTCCCCCTACAACACAACACATGGATCCACTCGTCCCGGAGCCTATAATACCCCCTCCTTTCTCCATTCTTCTTCGTCAACAGAAGACTCTCTCTCTCTCCAATGGCGTCTCCGACGTGCTCCGCCACCTCCCTCGCCGCCCTCCTCTCCTCCTCCTCCGGCTCCGCGGGCGCGAACTCCACCGCCGCCGCCGACTACATATGCTCGCAGTTCAGCACGATCTCCCTCCAGCTGACCGACGCGACCTCCGCCATCGACAGCACCTACCTCCTCTTCTCCGCGTACCTGGTCTTCGCCATGCAGCTGGGCTTCGCCATGCTCTGCGCCGGCTCCGTCCGCGCCAAGAACACCATGAACATCATGCTCACCAACGTCCTCGACGCCGCCGCCGGCGCCCTCTCCTACTACCTCTTCGGCTTCGCCCTCGCCTTCGGCTCCCCCTCCAACCCCTTCGTCGGCCGCCACCACTTCGCCCTCACCTCCCTCCCCTCCCTCGACTCCGCCGCCGCCTCCGTCGACTACCCCTTCTTCCTCTACCAGTGGGCCTTCGCCATCGCCGCCGCCGGCATCACCTCCGGCTCCATCGCCGAGAGGACCCAGTTCGTCGCCTACCTCATCTACTCCTCCTTCCTCACCGGCTTCGTCTACCCCCTCGTCTCCCACTGGTTCTGGTCCCCCGACGGCTGGGCCGCCGCCGCGCGCGCCCCCGGCCACCCCCTCCTCTTCGGCTCCGGCGTCATCGACTTCGCCGGCTCCGGCGTCGTCCACATGGTCGGCGGCGTCGCCGGCCTCTGGGGCGCGCTCGTCGAGGGCCCGCGCATCGGCCGCTTCGACCACGCCGGCCGCTCCGTCGCCCTCCGCGGCCACAGCGCCACCCTCGTCGTGCTCGGCACCTTCCTCCTCTGGTTCGGCTGGTACGGCTTCAACCCGGGCTCCTTCCTCACCATCCTCCGCTCCTACGGCCCGCCCGGCTCGGCCCACGGCCAGTGGTCCGCCGTCGGCCGCACCGCCGTCACCACCACCCTCGCCGGCTGCACCGCCGCGCTCACCACGCTCTTCGCCAAGCGCCTGCAGACGGGCCACTGGACCGTCACCGACGTCTGCAACGGCCTCCTCGGCGGCTTCGCCGCGATCACCTCGGGCTGCTCGGTGGTCGACCCGTGGGCCGCCATCGTGTGCGGGCTGGTCGCCGCGTGGGTCCTGATCGGGTTCAACAAGCTCGCCGAGAGGCTGAAGTACGACGACCCGCTCGAGGCCGCGCAGCTGCACGCGGGGTGCGGCGCGTGGGGGGTGGTGTTCACCGCGCTGTTCGCGCGGGAGCGGTACGTGAACGAGGTGTACCCGGGCCGGGCCGGGCGGCCCTACGGGCTGCTGATGGGGGGAGGCGGCAGGCTGCTGGCCGCGCACCTGGTGCAGATCCTGGTGGTCGCCGGGTGGGTGAGCTGCACGATGGGCCCGCTCTTCTACGCGCTGCACCGCTTCGGCCTGCTGCGCATCTCGGCCGAGGACGAGATGGCCGGGATGGACCTCACGCGCCACGGGGGGTTCGCCTACGTCTACCACGACGAGGACGACGTGGGCGGCAGCCGGGCCGGATTCATGCTCAAGTCCGCCAATGTCAGGGTCGAGCCCTCTGCGAACTCGGACACTACACCACCACCCACCACTCAGGTCTAGCTCTAGCTCGATGACAATGTTGGCATGTTGCTGCTGCTGCTGCTGTTACAATATTGTTTGTGTAATTGTGTGGAATAGATTCTGTACATTGAGCATCCTTTCTTTGGTCATGCAATCTAAAAAAAGAAGTTTAGAACTTAAGCTAATAATAGTAGTCAAATTGGCTTGGTTCATTTTGTAAAGTGTTTGAAGGGGCCGGCCTGGGTGGGATTCAAATCAGTGTTTTAAAAACCAGATCCAATTCGAACCAGTGAACCCATGAACCAATATTTTTTTTTTTCTGGTCAACTCTGCCAACTTGGTCGAAACCTCAGCCCACCGAATTTGACCCGTTATTATTTTTTATTAATTATATTAAATTGAAAAAAATTGAGTTGTATTGTATGTAATGTATTCAATTTTAGATTATAAGTCTATATATTTAGCTCAATCCGGATTCGACCGATATGATCGGATTGATTTATGGTCCAATATTTAAAGGAAAGTCTATTTTGACTGTCTGCGAGACTGGACCGTGTTGATCCGCGTCCGCATGACTGTTGACCATTGGTCCTCCGCTAATGCAGATCCATCCTGAATCGGAGGACTAACGTCAATGCGCTGCAAAGTCACTGATCAGACCGTCCAAATAGTAGCGCTCATATTTAAAACATGGATTCAAAGTTGAAACAGGTTCCCAAGAGCAATATTATTCTAATATTATTCTTGGTAATACAACTTTGACTCTGTGGTGACAACCAAACTTTGTTAGACCAAAATCATTTTGGGGGGGGGGGGGGGGGGGGGGGGGGGGGGGGATGACATCACTTGCACAACCAAAAGTGCACAACCAAAAGGAAGAATGGGTAGACGCTATCAATATGGTTAGTATGTAATGTAGTGTGAAATTGGATGGTGGGGGAGGAGATAATGTTTCGATGCAATGGGCTTTGAGGGAGCTCTCGTCTTCAATTTGATATCAACCAATCAATTGGAGTCTGTTTGTTTTCTCAAATGGGAGTGTTGCGGATTTGACGTCGATGGGGGGTTCATGATCACTCATGCATGATCTACAAATGAATAGTGAGTATTTATTCTTTTATGAATCATGATATACTCTCTCTTTCTTAGTTTAGAAATAAATAATTGCTATCAGCGCAGGGGAAAAAAAATAATTCATGTTAGGCAGATTTTTTTTCATAGAGGAGTTTTTTTAACCACTATTTATGTGTAAAGGGAAAATTTTGAAATAATTTTATTGGAGAGGATGAAACGCCAAGTCTCTTGGCGCATAAGAGGGGGAGGGTGGGCCCAGTTCTCACAAAACTATTTTTGAAAAGGCTACGCCATGCATATTTTAAAAAAATGATGTTGGATAATTGTGCATGTTATCACTTTGTTTAAAGGATAATTTCAAAAGGGTTCATTTAAAAAAAATTGAAATATTTTTTGCATTTTTTTATTTATCTTGATTGCTATATTTTGACATATTATTTTAAAAATAAAATTTTTTGATTGTGATAACTCTGATATGTTATTTAAAAAAAAAATGTGACTGAAATAATTATGTCATATATTTAAAAATTTATGTAGATAATTTGTTATCTATAGATAACAAATAGATGATTTTGATGATAACAAAATAACCATTTGTTATCTATATAATATCTATTTAATTTTTTTATATATAATTTTTATATACTTATTTTAAATCAAATAATTTTTGTTTATAGACAATAAAAAATATTATTATTAGTGATATCACAAAAAATATAATATGGATAATAACAAACTATTATTAATCATACTCAAAAAAAATTCTTTAACTTTTATACAATTTTATATGTACATATTTACCACACATTCAATTTTATATATATCATCTTTAAATTTAAAAATATGATGAGATTGCTTGCAACTAATTGTTGTTACAAGATGATAATTTATTTATATTATTATCTATATTGGATAGAAATTTTGTTGAAACTTATCCAATTTTTAAAAAAAAAATATTGGATGATATTATCTAATTTGTTAATCTTTAAAAAGAAAACTTAAAATTTTATATCATCCATAAGCAATTTTTTTAACTTTTATATCAAGTTAAAATAAAGAAGCAACAAAATGCCTGAGAAAAAATGTTACAAAAAACAATATTGTAAAAACAAACAATAAAAATAAACCAAATGAACCAAACAAATCAAAACAAAAACAAACAAAAAAAAAACCCAAACAAAGCCTCTTTCCCCCAGTGCGATTAAGCACAAATATTTATAAAAATAAATAAATTAAGATAATTCTTAGATATTAAATCTATTGAGATTATTCTTACATATTAATAAAAAAAATTATAAAATGATAATTTTGACATGTTATTTTAAAAAATAATAAATAGATAATTTTTACATATTAATCTAAAAAATTAAAAATCTGACTAATAATCCTGACATAATTTAAAAAAAAATTTATTAGGACAATCCTTGAGATAATTGTTAAAAAATTGAAACAATTCTTGATTTGAATTTTTGGGAAGATTTATGAAATGCCCAAAAACTAAAAAGTTTTATGTAAAATCCACCGCTAAAAAAACTTTCATCGCGTGCCCAGAATTAGAGAAAGTTATCCAAAGCGGGTTCCAAATGACCCTTTTGCCCTTCCTTTTAATTTATTGGAAACACCCACAAAACTGCTCTTAAAAAAAACGTTTCAATACTCCATCTTCTTCCATACGCTGCTCACTTTCGAATCTAGGTTTTCTCCTCAAAAATCTTTAAAAACTCGTCGGAAAATTTCGGAAAGACCGGGACGAACGGCAAAAGTGCTAAAACGGAGGTCAAAACATCATTTTTTTTGCGATTCTAAAATTTCGGAAGACCGTCTAACGGTGAAGCGATTACTTTCAGTATCCTCGACGATACGCTCATTTTGCGACAAACGGGACCTCGTTTCGACCTCCCAGTCAAAAGTTATGGCCCTCCAAAGTTTCAACTGACCATAAAATGCAGGAGAATGGCCATTCTCCGTTTAGAACATGAAAAATGTTAATTTTCGCATGAGGGTGGTCATTCTCCGTATTAGTAACACGGAGAATGGCATTCTTCGTCTTAATTTACATGGAGAATGACCATTCTCCGTGTTAGTAACACGGAGAATGACATTCTCCGTCTTAATTTACACGGAGAATGGTCATTCCAGTGTTAAAACGCAGGAGAATGACCATTCTCCGTGTTAGAAACACGGAGAATGCCATTCTCCGTGTTAAATAAAACGGAGAATGCCATTCTCCGTGTTAAATAAAACGGAGAATGGCATTCTCCGTCCTAATTAAGACGGAGAATGAACATTCTTCGTGCTAAATTAAACGGAGAATGACCATTCTCCGTCTTAATTTACACGGAGAATGCCATTCTCCGTGTAATTTATCACGGAGAATGGTCATACCAGTGTTAAAACGCAGGAGAATGACCATTCTCCGTGTTAGAAACACGGAGAATGCCATTCTCCGTGTTAAATAAACGGAGAATGTCATTCTCCGTGTTAAATAAAACAGAGAATGGCATTCTCCGTCTTAATTAAGACGGAGAATGGTCATTCTCCGTCCTAATTAAGACGGAGAATGGTCATTCCAGTGTTAAAACGCAGGAGAATGGTCATTCTCCGTGTTAGAAACACGGAGAACGGTATTCTCCGTTTTAAATAAAACGGAGAATGGCATTCTCCGTGTTAGTTTACACGGAGAATGGTCATTTACAGTGTTAAAACGTTAATTTAGTTTTTTCATGAATAAAGAGTTTCGTTCTTCTTTCAAAACGATGATAATTCTTATGGAAAAGAAGAAGAAAGATCTTCTCTCCACAATTGACCTAATCG
The DNA here is from genome assembly GCA_029216955.1 of Iris pallida. Lineage (NCBI taxonomy): Eukaryota > Viridiplantae > Streptophyta > Magnoliopsida > Asparagales > Iridaceae > Iris > Iris pallida. Next base: position 26,794,252 of record JANAVB010043419.1, on the reverse strand, counting down.
TCGAAAAACTTCAAATGTCTCCACGATGAAGATGATGATGATGGTGATGATGATGACGAGCGATGATCTGAGTTCGACTGAAGAAAAACACACCGAACTACGAACGATTTTTGCGATCTCTGCTGAATATGAGAGCAATGGAATTCAGATTTCCCGTGAAGAAGAAGAAGACGAAAATCGCAATCCAGATCTGAGTTTTTTGAATTCAAATACATATAGATGACCAATTCGCGCGGAGGGGTAGTTTCGGTATTATAAAAATAGCATTTCCCAGCGGGTGGCATCTAAAAGAAAATCTTGGAATATTTAACGTAAAAATACTTAATTCTGGGTATTTCATAAAACTTATGCAGCGGGTGGGCATTTCATAAAAGCCCACCCCGAAATTGGGTTTCTCAGCAATTTCCAGTTTAATATAATATTGCAAAAATAATTTTGTAAAGAATTGGTGAGGCTCACCCTCCCCTCTCACACCAAGTCCCATGGCGAACATACATCTCTATCGCCAAATCCCATGGCATAGTCTCTCCCCTTGTTAGCAATTCGGCAAATTCGAAACGACAAAAGTACGAGTATAAATCGGCACAATATAAGTAAAATACGGTCAACAATTCGGTCAAAAATTCGTCTAACAAAAAATATTCGGATCAGATTTAATTCGTGTTTAGTACGTTTCATATGAACCAATTCGGTACTAAAAATTCGGCATATATATAGGGCCCACCCACCTCTACTCCTTCATAAATAAGAGTTCAGCGTGAGAATAAGAAGAAATTGGATGATGGAAAACCGAAATTTTTTTCTTTGATTGTTGCAAACAACATCTGCAAAGACTCTTGGGTTTCTTTTTGGAAAATTTTGAGTGGCATCCTACTTTTGTTTACCATATTTACAGTGCACCCCACAAGTTTACAACAATGTAACATACCCCCCATTTTTGACGTTTTTCGTCAACTGGGTTGACCCAAATTTTTGACAAAAATAGTAAAATACCCCCGACCTGTTGTCTTCTTCACTGTGGCTCTCACCCCCCTCGCCGCTGCCCCCCCCCCCCCCCTCTCCGTCGCCGACCTCAGCTGGGTCCACGTCGACGGCAGCCACCGCCTAAACAGCTTGTGCATCGCAAAAAATTCAGGTCAACCGACCATTCCTTCCTTCTTTCGTTCATAAATGTACATAAAGAATGACATTTATATTTCTTGATTTGTTTTTTTTTTTTTTGTTTCAGAGAGGGTGTATAGAGTGGACTTGGGGAAGCTGCAGGATGTGGAGTACTTGTGCCTGAGGGGCGTGCAGTGGAGCTGGGGCGCGATAAGCTCACTCCTCCATTGCGCGGCCGAAGTGAAGCATCTGGTCATGAAGATCGAGTTCAGCGGCGACCACGACACGCTCCAGCCCTTCCCGAAGATCGACCTGGTAGACTTTCCGGAGGTCGGGGAGGGGGGCGGCGAGGTCGGCGAGGTCGGAGGGGGGGGGGGGGGGGGGGGCGCTAGGGCCCGACGAAGGGGGCGGGGAGGGAACAGGCACTGAAAACATAGGAGGATACGGAAAAGAAGACAGGGGTATTTTGGTCAAATAAATGGTCAAAAGGGTTGACCGTAAGTTGGGGACGAAAACCGTCAAAAGTGGGGGGGTACTTTATATTGTTGTAAACTTGTGGGGTGCACCTTGAATATGCAGAAATAAAGTGGGGTGCCAATCAAAATTTTTTTTTTCTTTTTTTTTGTTACTGCGAGATTTTTTACTCTTTTCTTTTGATAATTTTTAAGAACTGTGCCAGTCTTAATATCTAATAGCAGCAAGAGTCAATAAAAGTTCAGACTGTTGGATTTTTTGGTCACATTTATTTTGGCCAATTTTTTTAAAAATTTGTATGGTACACGTTTAAAACGTCACAAGCTTAAAATTTACGTACAAATCCAAAATTTTTAAAAGTACGTAAGTATTATACGTTTATGTAAGATACGAAAAAATTCACGTATAATATGCATTTTATTAGGGTGATTGTTAACAAGAGTCTCTCCCGCGGGTCCCACCACATGCACGTACAGTAGTGACTTGGCGTTTGATCCTCTCCAATGAAATTATTTCAAACTTCTTCCTCTACGCATGAATATTGTAAAAAATTTCCCTCTGTATTAAAAAAAAAAAACTGTTAATATTGAGTGTGCATCCTATCATTTACGGAGAGCTAAGGCTGCAATGGCCATTTCCCCCACGCATCCCGTGTATAAAAGAACAATGATAAAGACACCGTAAAGTTCCACACAAAATGTGGTTCCGTATTTAAATTACTAACTTTATTATGGGGAGAAGAGATTCGTGAATACAAAAGGGGGGAACGTGAAGCACAAGATAAAACAAAAGATAATATAAACATCCACTTATAGATAGTATCAATTGTGGGGTGCAACCGTGCAATTTGGACGGACTAAACTTGTATTCGATCGGATAAATGAGTTAGGTTAGTATTGAAGATATTCGGATTCAAACTCGGATTAAAAAATTTGAACCGGATCAAAATTTGGATTGGGCTCGGGTTCATGTGTCGGGTTATCCAAAGAACTCGAAACCCGACATACTTATATATATGGAACTTGGTAATTGTATTAATGAAAGAAAAGAACTAGTACAGTTGGTAGAGCCTATATGGCCACCCTCCTCATATCTCTCTCGATTCTATTCACAATACTAGTGCTATTAGTACAAACTCCCTCAAATATTCTTGTGTTACGTTCTTTCCATACATGCCATACCGCTGCTGCAATTCGGACTCCAGCCTCTCTGAACCAGCCCCCTCCTTGCCCTCTGGCTCCCTTGATTTTCGCAACCAGGCCCACTAGCTCTTGTTCATCTCCAACTCGCAACTCCATTTTTCCAGCCTGAGAGTCCCATATATTTCGAGAAAATGCGCATATGAAGAAAACATGCGAAATTGTTTCTGCGTCTATCCCGCATAGTACGCATTTATGGTCATCTACTTGTACCCCAAATCTCTGTAGTCGACCCTTTGTGAGTAGTTTCCCGAGTAGTGCCTTGTAAAGACTGAGTTGCATTTTCCTCGGTGTCTCCTTCAACCATATTATGTCAGCGTAGCCAAACTCTTCAAACTTTTCCCTAATATTTTCATATACCATATTGGAGTTGAACTCTCCATATGTAGTTGAATCCCATACCCATCTATTAGCGCTCAACTCTGAATCAATAATGCAGGTTGTGATCAAAGGCGTCACCACCTGGAGCCGTGGACAATTTTCGGTCCTCCAAACTCCATTCTCGATGATCTGGCTGACCTTCTCCCTTGCACCTTGGTTATTTGCATACGACAAGCCAACCCGTTCCTCCAAACTAGCATGGTCCACCCACGGGTCAAGCCACAAGTCAGTGTCCGACCCATCCTTGAATTTCCGGGAGAAGAGCGGCCGCATAGTACTTCGAAGACGCAATATATGTTTAAATGTCACTGACATATTATTGTTCCACTTGATTGCCCAGAAATTGTGTCCCTTTTGGTACCTATTACGCATCCATTCAGCCCACAATTAGGGGTGAGCATTCGGTTAATTCGGTTTAAACCGAATCGAATAACCCAAAAACCGAATTGGACCGAAACCGAATAAGCAAAACCGAAACCGAACCGAATTAGTCCAAAACCGAATCAAAACGAACCGAATTAAATCAGTTCGGTTTTCGATTTATTCGGTTTATTCATTTATTTTGGTTTTTTGCGTTTTTTGTTATATATATAGTAACTAAATATACCTAGACATATTTATTATATACCTATAGTATATACCTATATATATATTTAGTATATAACTATATATATTAATACTTATATACACACACACACACACACACACACACACACACACACATATATATATATATAGTAATTAAAATTTCTTATTCGGTTTTCGGTTTTGGACCGAAACCGAAACGCAAAACCGAAACCGAATAAGAAAATTTAGTATTTTCAAAACCGAAACCGAACCGAATTTTTTTAAAACCGAACCGAACCACTTATTCGGTTCGGTTCGGTTCGGTTTTCGGTCCAAAACCGAATAATGCTCACCCCTACCCACAATGAGTTTTCTGTCAACATCTTCCAACTGTTTTTCATGCCAGCTACCTGTCGAAGAGTTACCAACCTTCGGAGGCCAATGCCACCCTCCCGACGTGGTCTACAAAGTTGATCCCAGGCAATGCCATGAATACCTTCCCTCCAAACAAACTCTGCGCACAGCTTCTCCACTTGTCGAATTGTGTCGGTCGAAATTAGCACCGATTGCAGCCAGAAGGCAGCGATAGCTGTAATAACCGATCTGACTAATTCCAATCGTCCCCCAAATGAGAGGCAGAGTGCTTGCCACCCTTCCACTCGTCTATGGACATATTCGACCAAACTGCGACAGTCCGATGAATTTGCATAGTTTATAGTCAGTGGGATCCCCAAATATTTAACAGGGAGGTCATCTTTCTCCACTCCAAGTAGTAGAGCTTTGTCGTCTTTGTCCGGACAACTTGAGTTGAAATAGGCTCGATTTTTACTTCTGTTTAGTTGGAGTCCCGATACCTCTCCGAATCTCTCCATAATTTTTGACACTTCTCTCAAGCCCTCTCTGGTGGGGACCAGGAAGACAAGCAGGTCATCCACATATATCAGATGGGATACATGTGGTCGAACCGAATTGTAGAGGGGGCAGACTTTCTTCCAGTGGACCACATCATCAAGGAGACAGGAGAAGTACTCCATAACAAAGGAAAACAGATACAGAGACAGTGGATCTCCTTGTCTTAGCCCACGATTGCTGTGTATGAATCCATAGGGCCATCCTTTCACCAATACTAAGAAGGTGGCCGTAGTGACGCATTCACGAATGCGAGCCACCCATGTATCCGAAAATCCCATAACTCTTATCACCGCGCATACGAACTCCCTGTTCACTAGGTCATATGCCTTCCGAAGGTTTAATTTAGCACATGCTTTACTTTCGCCCGGTTTATTAAACTCCTGTACCATCTCGTGCGTAAGAAGACTGTTTTCAGATATAGATCGCCCTTTGATGAATGCTGCTTGATTAGGCGACACAAGTTTCGTCATCAGATTCTCCATCCTGCAGCACATAACGCCAATGATGATTTTGTATATATAATTGCAACAGGCGATCAGACGAAAGTCATCCAGGGCGGTAGCGCCCTCCTTCTTCGGTACCAATGTGAGGAATGTGTGGTTAAGTTCCCGCAACAGCCACCCATTATTGAAGAAGTCTCCCACAATCTCGAGCACTTGTTCTTTGAGATCATTCCAATGCAGCATGTAAAATTTGCTTCCAAATCCGTCTGGACCGGGCGCTTTGTCTGGATGTGCCTTCATAACAACATTTTCGATCTCCTCTATGGTGACTGGAGCCATAAGCCCCCCATTGCAATTTCAGTGACCACTTTCTTACATGTTAGAACAGGAAATTCAGTAAGGTAATAATTTTGATTGTATAAATCTGTGTAATACCTGACCGCCTCTACTTGTATGTCCCTAGCTGATGAGAGTTCTTGTCCCTCCAAATCCAATAGACGGTGGATGAGGTTTCTACGTTGTCGCATACGTACAACATCGTAAAATAACTTCGTGCATGTGTCCCCTTTAACAAGCTAGTCACATTTGGCTCGTTGGGCTATTTGAATCTCATCAAATAATTGCAATCCTCCATCTTCTTGTATCAGGTGTTGTTCCCGAGCCGCAAGCTCTTTATTGGAGGGGTCCTCCCGGAGTTGATTTTGGATCTTCCGGAGCATAGTTTCTTTTGTCGCAAGCTCTGTCGCAGGTCGCCCACGGATCCAGGAACGAATGACAGACTTGGTACGCCGGAGACGGGTTGTAAGTCTAAACTGCGGGTTCCCTACCACCGCTGAATGTAATCCTGCCTCCACTGCCTCCCTATAGCCGGCTAATATATGCCATCCATTGTTATAGCGGAAAGGACGACCTTTACTTCATTCTAGCGACAGCAATTACAGTTTCAAAGGCGAATGGTCGCTTATGCCCGCCGGTAATCCTTCCACTTTAATATGAGGAAATTTTTATAGCCAATCCCGGTTGCCGATCGCTCTGTCTGTAATGCCTGTGGTTCGTATTACGTGTCTCGGTATACATGTACGTATTTAGACTCGTATTTGCATGTTTCTCTGCTTGATTTATTGGACATTTCTTTGCTTGGTTCATCTTGGTTCGGTTTGGTTTGTTGGCTTGGTTTGGTTTTGTTGGAGAACAAACCCCACCTACCACCACCATCCCCATTTATTAGCCCATCTCCTCATTCTCTTTCTTCATTTACTTCTTCTTCTCCACCATTACTCCTCACCAACCTGAGGGAGAGAGAAAGAGATGTCTAGGCAAGTGCAACTTGCTCCATGGAGGAATTCCATTTTTATTGTTCCACTGTCTTCCTCATATGTTTCTAACCCACTTTAGTACTTAGCATTTTTCATTTCCATGGTTAAATTCTTGTAAATCTAGCTTTGTGGTATTTTTAGTTTTCAGGAGTTTTGATCTATCAAACTTGCATATTTTTGCTAGTTGATGGTTCCATGTTGTAGAGAATTTCATTCTACCCCATTTTGACCTATGGAAGTTCGGATTTGGACTCTGGATGATGGAATTATGGAGCTTGGAAGCATGGCTTCATGGTGTTTTTCTTCTCGGAAATTGGAGGAGAAGAACAGTACTTGACCGCATGACTATTTCATGCGGCAAGTGTTTTTCCCAGCCGCATGGCCATTTAATTGAATAATTAATTGTATGCATTAGCTGGCCACGTGCAAGTGTTTATTTGCATGGGCCGCTAGTTAATTGCTGAGCCGCATATGCTTTCCCCCCATTACAGTGCTCAGCCGCATATAGGCTTGGCATTGGCATGCACTAGCAAATAGTACTGAGCCGCATATGGCCTTAGCCATTCTTGGCCGCATGGCCTTGCAAGCATTAATTGCATGCATGCATTAAATATTTGCTTGCATTAAATAATTGCCATTAGCATTTAAATAATTACTTAGCCTTAGCAATTGTGGCCGCATGAGCTTTCAGATTTAATACATGCCGTAAGCTTGCTTGCATTAGCCGCATAAGCTTTTAGATTTAATGCATGCTTTAAGCTTGCATTCATTAGCAGCATAAGCTTTTATTTAATGCATTACTTAATTGCCTACAAAAGTTGGCCGCATAGGCTAACCTATTTGGCCGCATATAGCAGAACATGCTCTGGTCGTATTATATGCATTAATAATTAATGCATGGCTTTTCCTTGATTTTATGCATTAACAATCAGTGCATAGCCTTTATTTATGCATGCGACCAATCTTGGCCGCATATGGCCTAGCAAGTTGGCCGCATATGGGAGCAAGTTTAGCATTTATATTATAGTCATTCCAAGTTCAGCCGCATAAAAGAATTCATGGCGGGCGGCATAGCCTTTCAATTATTTTGCATGAACAGTTGCATGCATTTAGCTGGCCGCATGGGTATATATATATTTTGGCCGCATGGACCAATTCCTGGCCGCATGAATATTCCAGAATCATGGCCGTATGAATATTTAAATATTGTGGCCGCATAGGCCATTATTAATTGTATGATTTTTATTATTATTATTATTTATTTAATTGTATTTTCCTGGCCGCATGCTACTAATGGGCCGCATGCATTTTGTTTACGTAAGAATTTGTATTGCATGCTAGTGTTTGCATGCTTTTGTATGCATAAGATTATTTAATCTATAATTAATGGCCTTAGCTAATATTATATGTTTATGGCCTAGTAAGCAGGTGCTTGCATTTAGCATGCATGCTTTGCATGCATTTACTTCCATGCATATATTAATGCATTTAGCTTGCCTACATAGCTTGCATGCATGGATCCAAAATATATTATGGCTACTCCATTATGCTTGGCCACATGTAATTAGTACAAGCCGCATGGCCTGTGCATGGTTCCTTGCATGAAGATATATTATAGCCGCATGGTTGCTTGCCTGAACATATTTAGTGGCCGCATGGGCCACTATATTAATTCCTGGCCACATAGCTGTTGGCCATTAATTATTTGTCTGGCCGCATGGCTAATTCCATGCTGGCCGTATATGGACATTGTTAATTTTCTGGCCGCATGGCCATTTGATTTGGCCGCATGGCCTCTATTCAATTGCTGACCGCATTTAATAATTTTTCTGAGCCGCATGAGTCCCCCTCGGCCCTTGCTCCTGCTAATATTTAATTATCACTTGTATGCCTGTGCAACATTAATTTTAATATGTTTCCTGACACGATGGTGACCCGTTGTGGTGCACTTTTTGACAAATGACATTACTTGACAGTGACCCGACGTGGCGTACTCTTGACAAGTAAACTTGACATGATATAATTGACATGATATACCTGACATGATAGTGACCCGCCGTGGCGCACTCTTGACAAGAAAAACCTGACATGATATACCTGGATATGCTGTTGCGACGGCTAACCTGACTTGACAAAAATGAATAACCTGGACACCGTGGACAATTATGCTTGTACAAATGAACCCGTCTTGTCTTGCATCATGTCTAGGACAGGGACCCCTGAGTACCACGGTCGGGAGTACCTATGGTAAATTGACTAAGGCTAATAACTAGAATAATCCATTAGTCATGAAGAGATTTTTCAGCTACAGGCAATCCCGTTACCTGGGCGCGCATGGGATCTGTAGCCTGCCGTCGAGTAGGGCACATTTTCAGCACACTATCATGTGTTACACCCTCTAAGTCACTTAAGGGTACATGCATTTCCTGGACGATGTACCCACTTGAATTCAACCCCTAATATTCGACCTGGGTAACCTGGATGGTCTGCAGGGCTTGTGGCTGTGGAATAATCTCACTGTATCTTGCTAGTAACTTGGCCTGTGATAATCCTAGTTAGTTAAAGTATCAAGCCAAACTTATTGCTTGGCCGTAAAATATTGGATGTAGTTCAATCAGTCTAGTCTTGTCTTGATCCTGTACAAGATTGTTACATGTCCTGATTTCTTATTTTATCTTGCCGATAAATGGTGGAAGAAACCAAATTCTGTTCAGACGAAGGGTTACAACCTCGGTCCTTGTTTGGTTTACGGATTGTAACCTGGTTATCTGAATAGTCCCATGGTTATCTCATCGTATATCAACTGTCATGCTTTTCCTTAATTACTGTCTTTTATTGTGTAATTATATTCTTGTGCTAATTGCTGGTTTTAGTTCCTAAGTGAAGTCTCCTTTGTGGCACTTGCTCTTTCTGGGGTCTGACCCAGCTGGTTTTGTATGACCAGATTTTGGAGCAGCCCAGAGGATCTACCGAGGTTCCAGCCAGATGGTGACCACTAGAAGGAATCCTGGCAACGAGTGGGTTTATTTTGGCTCTCCCACTCTATTATAAATTATTCATTTGAGACGTTTAGCCGACGAGCACCTGTTTAGCTCGATTGTACCTTTACTTACTGTCTGCCTACGGGCTGTAACATGATTGACAGATCCTAGGGTTGATCATGTATGACTGAAACTCTTGCTAGTCCTCACATTTTGTAACGACTAGCTTCATGATCAGCTGAATATGTAATGTTTGGGACGCCTTACTATTGTATATTTGGTGATCTTACATCTTGTAACATTTATTTGCTTGGTTGTGATTGAGACACTAGGCTTGTTCATGACCATAGGAGACTGATGGATCGTAGTTAAACCCTCATATATCTAGACAGTCGTGACCGTATAATGAGGTGGATCCTATTTCATTATACGTAGCTGGCAATGTCTGCCCCCGCTCTCCAGCAGGGGCTCCATCTCGAGATTCAATTGGCAGTGAAACAATTTGAGCATCAGATTTTTGATGCAGTCTTGAGAGCAGCTAGGAGGCATGAGTATACCTCCCAGAGGATCGTGGATAGGGCCGGAGGTCGGAAGAGATCTCACGGCCAGATGAATCAGTCTTCAGCACCAGCCCCGGCAGTCAGGGCTTTGACTATTGGAACTCCGAGGCAGGCGGCCTCAGGGACATCGGTCACGTCCCCTCAGCAATAGAAGCAGAAGCAGTCTTCCGTAATGGGCTGCACTCATTGTGGGAAGCCAGGACACGTTGTTTTGAAGTGTCACAGAGCACAGGGATTGTGTTTGGCTTGTGGGGCACCAGACCACAAGATAGGGTCCTGTCCGAATAGGGCCAGTTCGTCATCGGCCCAGACTAGTCCCTCGGTAAGGGGACCAGCACCAGTGCAGCAGCAACAGCAATACTAGCCTCCGAGGCCATTGTCGCCTCAGACTCAAGTCTTCCAGCAACAGAGACCCCAGCAGTATGCCCTGGTCCAAGCTCAGACTCAAAACCGACAGAGAGGTTTTTAGCAGGATATCTTTCCTCTTTCTTATACCTTCAAATTCCTTGCTTGCATGATTGATTGTTTGATTGATTGCTTAGTATAGCTTGTCCTTGTAATCTCTAGCCTCTTGATTAAATTTCGAGAACAAAATTCTTTTAAGGTGGGTAGAGTTGTAATGCATGTGGTTCGTATTACGTGTCTCGGTATACATGTACATATTTAGACTCGTATTTGCATATTTTACTGCTTGATTTATTAGGCATTTCTTTGCTTGGTTCATCATGGTTCGGTTTGGTTTGTTGGCTTGGTTTGGTTTTGTTGGAGAACAAACCCCACCTACCACCATCATCCCCATTTATTAGCCCATCTCCTTATTCTCTCTCTTCATTTACTTCTTCTTCTCCACCATTACTCCTCACCAACCTGAGGAAGAGAGAGAGAGAGAGGTCTAGGTAAGTGCAACTTGCTTCATGGAGGAATTTTATTTTTATTGTTCCACTATATTCCTTATATGTTTCTAACCCCCTTTAGTACTTAGCATTTTCATTTCCATAGTTAAATTCTTGTAAATCTAGCTTTATGGTATTTTTGATTTTTAGAAGTTTTGATCTATTAAACTTGCATATTTTTGCTAGTTGATGGTTCCATGTTGTAGAGAATTTTGTTCTACCCCATTTTGACCTATGGAAGTTCGGATTTGGACTCTGGATGATGGAATTATGGAGCTTGGAAGCAAGGCTTCATGGTATTTTTCTTCTCGAAAATTGGAGGAGAAAAACAGTACTTGACCGCATGACTATTTCATGCGGCAAGTATTTTTCCCATCCGCATGGCCATTTAATTGAATATTTAATTGCATACATTAGCTGGCCACGTGCAAGTGTTTATTTGCATGGGCCACTAGTTAATTGCTGAGCCGCATATGCTTTCTCCCTCCATTACAGTGCTCAGCCGCATATAGGCTTGACATTGGCATGCACTAGCAAATAGTGCTGTGCCGCATATGGCCTTAGCCATTCTTGGCCGCATGGCCTTGCAAGCATTAATTGCATGCATGCATTAAATATTTGCTTGCATTAAATAATTGCCATTAGTATTAAATAATTACTTGGCCTTAGCAATTGTGGCCACATGAGCTTTCAGATTTAATACATGCCTTAAGCTTGCTTGCATTAGCCGCATAAGCTTTTAGATATAATGCATGCTTTAAGCTTGCATTCATTAGCAGCATAAGCTTTTATTTAATGCATTAATTAATTGCCTACAAAAGTTGGCCGCATAGGCTAACCTATTTGGCCGCATATAGCAGAACATGCTTTGGCCGCATTACATGCATTAACAATTAATGTATGGCTTTTCCTTGATTTCATGCATTAACAATCAGTGCATAGCCTTTATTTATGCATGCGACCAATCTTGGCCGCATATGGCCTAGCAAGTTGGCCGCATATGGGAGCAAGTTTAGCATTCATATTATAGTCATTCCAAGTTGAGCCGCATAAGAGAATTCATGGCGGGCCGCATAGCCTTTCAATTATTTTGCATGAGCAGTTGCATGCATTTAGCTGGCCGCATGGGTATATATATATATTTTGGCCGTATGGACCAATTCCTGGCCGCATGAATATTCCAGAATCATAGCCGCATGAATATTCAAATATTGTGGCCGCATAGGCCATTATTAATTGCATGACTTTTATTATTATTATTATTTATTTAATTGTATTTTTCTGGCCGCATGCTACTAATGGGCCGCATGCATTTTGTTTACGTAAGAATTTGCATTGCATGCTAGTGTTTGCATGCTTTTGCATGCATAAGATTATTTAATCTATAATTAATGGCCTTAGCTAATATTATATGTTTATGGCCTAGCAAGCAGGTGCTTGCATTTAGCATGCATGCTTTGCATGCATTTACTTCCATGCATATATTAATGCATTTAGCTTGCCTACGTAGCTTGCATGCATGGCTCCAAAATATATTATGGCCTCTCCATTATGCTTGGCCACATGTAATTAGTATAAGCCGCAAGACCTGTGCATGGTTCCTTGCATGAAGATATATTATAGTCGCATGGTTGCTTGCCTGAACATATTTAGTGGTCGCATAGGCCACTATATTAATTCCTGGCCGCATAGCTGTTGGCCATTTATTATTTGTCTGGCCGTATGGCCAATGCCATGCTGGCCGCATATGGCCATTGATAATTTCCTGGCCGTATGGCCATTTGATTGGGCCGTATGGCCTCTATTCAATTGCTGACCGCATTTAATAATTTTTCTGAGCCGCATGAGTCCCCCTCGGCCCTTGCTCCTGCTAATATTTAATTATCACTTGTATGCCTGTGCCACATTAATTTTGATATATTTTCTGACACGATGGTGACCCGTTGTGGTACACTTTTTGACAAATGACATGACTTGACAGTGGCCCGACGTGGTGCACTCTTGACAAGTAAACTTGACATGATATAATTGACATAATATACCTGACATGATAGTGGCCCGCCGTGGCGCACTCTTGACAAGAAAAACCTGACATGATATACCTGGATATGCTGTTGCGACGGCTAACCTGACTTGACAAAAATGAATAACCTGGACACCGTGGACAATTGTGCTTGTACAAATGAACCCGTCTTGTCTTGCATCATGTCTAGGACAGGGACCCCTGAGTACCACGGTCGGGGGTACCTATGGTAAATTGACTAAGGCTAATAACTAGAATAATCCAGTAGTCATGAAGAGATTTTCTAGCTACAAGCAATTCCGTTACCTGGACGAGCATGGGATCTGTAGCCTGCCGTCGAGTAGGGAACATTTTCAGCACACTGTCATGTATTGCACCCTCTAAGTCACTTAAGGGTACATGCGTTTCCTGGACGATGTACCCACTTGAATTCAACCCCTAATATTCAACCTGGATAACCTGGATGGTCTGTAGGACTTGTGGCTGTGGAATAATCTCACTGCATCTTGCTAGTAACTAGGCCTGTGATAACCCTAGTTAGTTAAAGTATCAAGTCGTACTTGTTGCTTGGCCGTAAAATATTGGATGAAGTTCAATCAGTCTAGTCTTGTCTTGATCCTGTACAAGATTGTTACATGTCATGATTTCTTATTTTATCTTGCCGATAAATGGTAGGAGAAACCAAGTTCTGTTCAGACGAAGGGTTATAACCCCGCTCCTTGTTTAGTTTACGGGTTGTAACCTGGTTATCTGAATAGTCCCATGGTTATCTCATCGTATATCAACTGTCATGCTTTTCCTTAATTACTGTCTTTTATTGTGTAATTATATTCTTGTGCTAATTGGTGGTTTTAGTTCCTAAGTGAAGCCTCCTTTGTGGCACTTGCTCTTTCTGGGGTCTGACCCAGCTGGTTTTGTATGGCCATATTTTGGAGCAGCCCCAGAGGATCTACCGAGGCTCCAGTCAGATGGTGACCACTAGAAGGAATCCTGGCAACGAGTGGATTTACTTTGGCTCTCCCACTCTATTGTAAATTATTCTTTTGAGACGTTTAGCCGACGAGCACCTGTTTAGCTCGATTGCTCCTTTACTTACTGTCTGCCTACGGGCTGTAACATGATTGACAGATCCTAGGGTTGATCATGTATGACTGAAACTCTTGCTAGTCCTCACATTTTGTAACGATTAGTTTCATGATCAGCTGAATATGTAATGTTTGGGACGCCTTACTATTGTATATTTGGTGATCTTACATCTTGTAACATTTATTTGCTTGCTTGTGATTGAGACACTAGGCTTGACCATAGGAGATTGATGGATTGTAGTTAAACCCTCATATATCTAGACAGCCGTGACCGTATAATGAGGTGGATTCTATTGCATTATACGTAGCTGGCTATGTCTGCTCCCGCTCTCCAGTATTCTGGTTTTGGGGCGTGACACTATCTAACTGGCATATGACTCTCTTGCCGATTGATTTGTTGTTCCAGGTCCAAATATGACCTTGTCTTTCGATGGTATGCAGCCCTGTTCGAAGAAGACATGATCGGAATTCTTGAAGTATTGCCTCAGGAACAGTTCTGCCTCCGATCTTTTCATGTTGATATAGCATAGTATTAAAATTTTCCAGCATAACCAGAGGCAACTGTTTCGTCTCCACCATTCCACTGACCTGAGTGATAGCCTACCAAAGTTCTCATCGTCTCCTTCTATCATTGTGGCCATATACAGCCCCCATGAGAATTTTAAACCCCCTTTGTTAGTAAATAAAATCACAATTAACTGCTCTGTATTAAGTATTACCTGTCCATTCCATTGTCCCATATCCCACCTGACCCATATGCGGGATATGTTGCATACATATAGATTATGAACATGTCTCTATGTACGTCTGCTCAGCATTCTTTTCGACTTTATTTTAGTCTCTAACATCGCACATATGGAGCACTGTTCTTGACGCATCCTTATACAAACTTTACGCCATCTCCCTATCGAACACGTACCCCTAACATTCCATGCTATAATCGACATTAATAACTATTTTGATTCCCCTCATTACCCGCGTTGGCAGTCGGGGAGGATGCCAACTCTTCCTGTCTTCTTATCTGGTATTGTTCCTCTTCTTGCTCCACTCCTTCGCCTTGTCTCAGATGTAAGGCCCAGGCCGGATTGTCCGTAACTAGCACCATGGCATCCTTCATTATTGGGTCCGAATAGAAGGCACCTCTCATATTATCCTCCGTAGTCATCCCCGTGTGCCTTTTCCTACTGTTGCTCGACTCCTTCGTGTTTCCTACTGGCATCTTGGCTTGTTTTCCTTTAGCCGCAGCTTTCCTCCTAGTAGTTATGCCCCCTGACACTTCCTGGTCTTCAACACCCGATCGAAAAAGTACTAAACTTCTCTCCGCCTGTTCCGAGAACTCGAAGTTGCCCGTCATTTCTGTAAGATTATCTGGCATCTCTTTGTTCATTCCTTCCCCGTTGTACTTTTTCGTAGACCCTTCAGTAAACATGTGTAGTAAGCCCTCTCCTTGTGAGAACCCAAGAGTGCTCTGCTGTTGTCTAGACAACGATATTCTGCTGTTGTTCAGCATGACCCCCTCCCGTTCTGTTTCTCTTTTATCTTGATTTTATGGTTCCACGTTCTAAAGGCCTTGTAGGCCCCCTCCTCCATGTGTCTCGCTATCCATCACATCTACAGTCTCATTTTGTTGGCTAGGATTTCTACCTCCAGCGGTGCATTTCTGTGTCAAATGTTCGAAGTATTTGCAATAAGTGCTAGTCGGAGGCACCCATTCATATTCAACCGCCTGATAGAATACTTGGCCCGTTGGTACTTCGTAGGCGAGTTGGTGCGGTAGTTGTTGTCCCGCCGTTATTTCTACGAATACCCTGGCATATAGAAGCCGAGATCGGGATTGCGTAGCTTCATCTGCTTTGATAGGGTTTCCTACCAGACTTCAACTTCATCAGCATAGTATTCGACCAGTATTGGATTGGAAGGTATGGGAACCGTATCCAAACTGGAATAATATGTAGGGCCTCCCGTTCACATCGCACTCCAGCGTGCCATTCCTTTAGTATAATGAGACGCCCATCAAAAGTCCATGGACCACCCTGGATTATCCTTTCTACGTCTTCCCGTAAACTAAACTTAACGTAGTAAAATCCTTCCTCGCGAGCAAAAATTCCATGCTCCCTTTTGGCCTCCATACCTAACTGGCATATGCCCTAATCTGTCCATAGAATGGCCGATTCCCCATAACGTACAGGACTATCGTGTTCGTCCAATGTGTGGAAGCTTCCTGGATTTCCTCCGTAGTGAATGATGCACGTACTCCTCCTTCTGATTGTTTGGGGGCTATATACTTCATCGTTGTGCCACTTTGGTTCCTTATCAATTGGCATATCTCCAACCAAGATTTGCTGGTCTGTGCTCCCCCACATTGGTACTCCGGGCGCCATGCTCCTACGGCGCCATCGACGTTTGTCCTCTGCTTATGCTGACCCCTCCTTCTTCACTACCTATCCGATCCGCGGCAGTATTGGACATCTGCGTCCTTCTTTGCATCTCTCCCCCTCTCTTCCATCTGGTACCCCATCTTCGTCTAACGACCTGACCTACCTTCCTTGACGGCTTTCCATCTCTTCTTACCGACTGGTTCCGCACCCTTTGGGAGGGTTGTCCACGCCTCCGTCGTTGGACCGTCGTCCAACCGCCTACATCCATGTGAGCCGCCACCCCATGCTTACCCCTTTGTTCGCCCTCCATGCCTCCTTCCTTCCTGCCGCTGGCCGAGCCTGGATCCCAGGTGGTGGCAGCCGGAGATGCATGGCCTCCATTGTCGCCCAAATCTCTGGATAAGCCGCCGTTGGAAACCCTAGACATGGTTTCTCTCTTATATATATATATATATCATAAAAGAGAGAAAAAAAATATATATCATAAAAGAGAGAAACCATGTCTATATATATATATATATATATATATATATATATATATATATATATATATATATATATATATATATATATATATATATATATTGTCACTCCCCGTTCCCGGAATGCGTATTTTTATATACATGTACAACCCATGAGTATTTATTTAGTATCCATCATGTATTATCCTGTATTTAAATTTCTTTAATTTCCTGTTAATTAATTATCTGCTCTTTGAATTTTCCTGTTAATTTATTTCCTGCAATCTTATTATCTGTATTTTAATTCCTGTATTTTAACCCCTGCTTTAGTCTTATTGTGGTTGGGCTTCTTGGGTTCATGGTGCAACCCGGCCCATTAGCTCCCACCTACCACCCCCTTGCTATTTAAAGCTTCCATCTCTTCTCTCTCCTCATAACTTTATTCTCACCATTACTTCTTCTTCTTCCTCCCATTACTCTCCACCACCTACCAGCAGCAGGAGAAGGCAAGTACAAACTTGCTTCTCAATCATCCATTTTTATGGATCATTACTCTTCCTCTCATGATCCTGAGAGAGTTTAGTGCTTGGCATATGTGATTTCTGTGGCTTGTTTTCTCTAGATCTAAGTTTGTATTTTCGGCTGTTCATGGGTTTTAAATCCACCAACTTAGCGTGTTTTCGGATCAGAGAGTTCATATGGTAGAACTGCTCGTTAGTCACGCTCGCGTTTGCGTGCGTGTATTTCTTAGTCACGCTCGCGTTTGCGTGCGTGTATTTCTTAGTCACGCTCGCGTTTGCGTGCGTGTATTTTAGTTACGCACACTTCTTGGAGCGCGTGCGTGAATTTACCCCTCACACTCACGCTGTGCTTGCTTGCGTGACTTTTCACGCTCATGCTTGCCAGCATGTATCATTTTTCACGCTCGCTGTTCACGCCCATTTTCCACGCTCATCCCAGCCAGACTTAGCGTGACTTGTTGGTCTTAAGCATAGACTTCTTGCGTGACTTTTGGCCTTAGCATAGACTTGTTGGCGTGACTTCCTGACCTGGGTGTTTTTATTTATTCCACAACCTATTCATTTAATGATGGCATGATAATTCTTCTATTATATCCTTACGCCTTTTTGCGTGAATTTCTTGATAAATCATGATATGTTAAGTTTGTTAAAATGGATTGTTATGTAGAATGCGCCTTATGTCCTGATTGATCCATGGATACCCAGTATGACTAGAACTTAACCCTGAGAGTTATAGACCCGTGTAATATTGATGGACTTTCATGCCTTGTCACCATTGATAATGATTGTGACATTGACTAATAATTTATCATGCGTTCCTAGTTGGAACTAAGAGACTGGCTAGTCGTCTTATTGAAATGAATGAATGAGACACGTTCATGTAATGAACTATTGTACTCGATTAGCTGATCCCGAATATTGGCATACAGGCACATGCAGGCTTCAAATTATTTATTTATTTATTTAGTTATTTATCTTACAAAAATAGCATGTGTACTTATGGTCAAGGCATGATTACTCCGTGGTCAGATTTGATTGTTGCATCACGCTATGTAAGACCTACAACCTAGCCGCACGGGTACCGTTGTAGAGTTGCGCATACCGTACCCCGTACGAAAGTACTCATTGAATGACCATGATCCACGGCATGGAATTTCACTCAACGTAGAGACCATTAAGTCAAATAAAATAACTATGGCATGGAGAGAATGGATTCCCGAGTTCTTACATGGCAGCCCTCTTGGGACTATTAAGTGCCCGACAGGCCGGCTGGTTCCCACAGATACTGTAAATCTGTCACACGGGCAGGGAACGATATATGCTTATATTATTGTACATGCTATAACGACGGGCGTCCCGCTGGGACTCGTCTAACTACATGATTGGCGCAATTGATTGACTGGATAGACTAGCCTTGCTCGCACATAGTAAGAACGGAGGAATCCCTATTTTACATAAATTCCAGGATAACTTGGGACTCACAATAGCAAGCCGTAGTAGTTGATTGGCCGTTCAAGATGATTTGTTTGTGTACTGTACCTACTCTGTTGCCTAACTGAGATGATCAGAATGTCGGGACATGACGGGCCAACTTCTGTCCTTGTTTGGTTGGGAGGTTGGTTCGAAGTGTCGTGATGTTATATGAATCCTAGTGGAAAGCAGAGATCTATTATTATATTCTCTTACTTACTGGTTTAATCCTTCATATCGTCCTTCCTTGTGGTACTTGCTATTAGAGGTCTAACCTCTCTGGTTTTGCATGGCCAGATTTAGAGCCGGTCCCCGAGGATCCAGCTTACTTCTACCTCCAAGATGGTCAACACTAGAGGAATGATCGCAGGAGGACTCGAGTGGGTTCCTTACTTCACCACTCGTTTTGTTACTTACTTTATACTTAGCCGTTTGGCACCGACATGTTAGTCGGATTGTCTTGCACTTACTTTTGCACTTTACTATACCATCTGGCTATGTTTTGTAAAGCCAGATCTCAAGAACATTTTGACTGAGCGTTTGGGACGCCTTACTGCTTTTTCTTACATGTTCTCTATTTTTGCTTCTTATTTGAATGATTAAGACAATAGATGTGAAGTGACCATAGTAAGACTTTCACGTAGTATGCACCCCCTCGTCTGGTTAGACAGCATTGATCGTATTATACGGTATTCATCTACCCGTAATACGTAGCTGGCTGAGTCATTCCCCAGCTCTCCAGTATTCTGGTTCTGGGGCGTGACATATATATTAAAGAAACACTAGATTTCATTGAAGAAAAATAGGATACAGCATACAACCAAATGGCTAAAGTTTCGAATGTCAATCGAAATTCAAAAAAAAACCCAAAAGTCAAAGAAATGGGGAAAAGGTTCTCGGGGCGCGCGATCGCTCTGCCCGAGGCGTCTGGAGCGTACAGCCCGAGGGGCGCAACGCCCCGACCGAGGAAAGCTCGGCGCGCCGCCCGATAGAGAACCCAGTCGGAGAGGAAGGGGTGGGGGGGAGGGGGGCACCCCCCGGGGCGGAGGAAGGGGAGCTGCGGCGAAGGGTGGAGGCGGAGGGGGAGCCGCAGCTAAGGGTGGTGGCGGAGGAGGAGCCGCGTTGAAGGGTGGCGGAGGGGGGGTTCGAACACGGGGGAGCCACGACGGGAGGGAGCCGGTAGGGGGGGTGGGGCTCAACCCCGGTAGAGGAGGAGGGGCGGCGGAGATGGAGGGTCGACCCCCGCGTCCGGCGGGAGAGGGGCGCGGAGAAGCTGACCGGCCGACGCTCCTCGGAGCCTACAACCCGCGCGGAGCTTTCCAGGCGAACTGAGCAAAGGGCAGGTTTGCTGCTGCCGGCGAGGGGAATAGGGCGAGCAGGTCTGCCTGGGAGATCCGCCCGAAAGAAGGAAGATCAGGGGGGGCTCGGCACGGACCAGGACCTGGTGGCGCAGGGACCACGCCGCTCCGGCCGGGAGCTACTAGAGGCCAGAGGGGTGGTGCACCGCTCGCTGGGGGGGAGGAGATCCACCGCCGTGGGGTGGGCGAGGGCACACGAGAAAGCCGGGGCGGCAAACAGAGCTGGAGGAGGGGGAGGAGAGCCCAGGGGAACCAAGACGGTGGCTAGGGGGAGACGGAGAGGAGCCACGCCATCGGCGCCGGGGGCTGGGCCACACGAGGACGAGGACGGAGGCCACCTCGGGACGAGAGCAGCCTGGAAGGCCACTATCGAGGAAGGCATGCCCGAGGGAGGAGGGGGCGGTTGAGCGGCGGAGGGGGGGTGGAGGCGCCGGGGCCGAGCAAAGCATGCCCGAAGGAGGGGGTCATAGGGGGGACAGCCAGCGGCGGATAGCCAGAGACCCTCCGATGAGCTCGTGGGGGCCGATGGCGCCGGGGGTGGCGACGACGGCGCCGGTGGGGGAGTGAGGGGAGGTGATAGGGGGGAAAACCGCCCGGCGAGGGGGGGATCCACCACAAGGAGGGGGAGGGGGGACGACCAGGGGAGGACGGGCCAGCCGGGAAGGCGGGGGCGGCGGGAGGAAGGGGGTCCACCTAGGAGGGGGGAGGCCAGGGCAGGCGAACCATCCGAAGACAAGGAGGTGTGGGGAGGGGATTGCGGCGAACCCCGGGGCTCCCGCCGGGGACGACCGGCCGCCTCGCTTCAGCCTGGAGGAGGGACTCCACATTTTCTATCATATATATATATATATATATATATATATATATATATATATATATATATATATATATATATATATATATATATATATATTGTCACGCCCCAGAACCAGAATACTGGAGAGCGGGGGCGAACATAGCCAGCTACGTATATTGAAATGAAGTCCATCTCGCTATACGGTCACGGCTGTCTAGATATGAGGGTTTATTACAAGCCAACAGTCTATTAAGGTCAAGCCTACTGTCTCAATCTTAAGCAAATAATATAATTACAAGATGTTTGACCACCAAATATACAATAAAAGGCGTCCCAAATATTACATATCAGCTGATCATGAAGCTAGTCGTACAAAATGCTAGGATTAGCAAGGGTTAAGTCATACATGATCAACCCTAGGATTTGTTAATCATGTTTACAGCCCGTAGGCAGACAGTAAGTAAAAGTGCATCGAGCTAACAGGTGCTCGTCGGCTAAACGCCTCAAAAGAATAATTTTACAATAGAGTGAGCAAAACAAAATAGAAAACCTACTCGTAGCCCGGGTTCCTTCTAGTCGCCACCATCGGGCTGGAGGTTCGGTAGATCCTCGGATGCTGCTCCGAAATCTGGCCACACAAAACTAGCTGGGTCAAACCCCAGAAAGAGCAAGTGCCACAAAGGAGGCCACAAAATAAGAACAAAACCAGCATATCAGAATCATAAGAAATTAGAAGAAAAGTACAAGTAATAAAGAGCACGTCAGGGTAATAAACGACTAGGGACGTGGAACCATTCTGGAAACCAGGTTACAATCCGTAAACCAAACAAGGACCGAGGTTGTAACCCTTCGCCTGAATAGCACTCTGTCTCCATCCATTTATTATTTAATAATAAGTAAAACAGTCAAGTTCAAGAGTAGTTAGGTACTGGTACTAGACAAGACTTAGACAAGGCTGGACTCCATCCATTCACAATGCGGACAAGCAATTACTGCGGCTTACTACTTAACTAACTAGGGTTATCACAAGCCTTAATTACTAACAAGATGCAAATAAGAATTTTCCAGTCCCAAGCCCTGCAGACCATCCAGTTATCATTCCGCGGATTGAGAGTATGGTTGGGTACATCGCCCCGGAGACGATATACCCTTATGTGACTTAGAGGGTGCAACACATGACAGTGCGCTGGAAATGTGCTCTACTCGTCGGCAAGCTACAAGTCTAATTAAGAGCGCCCAGATAACGAGATTGCCTGTGACTAAAAATTCTCCATGAACTATAGTTTGATCTAGTCATTAGCCTAATCCATATTCAGTATGAATCCCTGACCGTAGGAACCAGGAAGTCACGTCCTAGACATGATGCAAGACAAGACAAGTGGATTGCACAAGCAAGCAAGCAGGAACACCCACGGTGTCAAGTTGATTATACGAGTCAAGTTAGCTGTCGTAACAGCATCAAGTCAAGTCAAGTTGCAAGTTACAAGTTATAAGTCAAGTCAAGTCAGGAGTGCGCCGCCTCGGGCTACTATCAAGTTATCAAGGTAAATAATGTCAGGGTACTTATCAGGAGTGTGCCACTACGGGCCACTATCATGTCAGGTTGGTCATGTCAGGGGTGCACCACTACGGGTCACTGTCGTGTTATGCTAGTTCTTTGTCATACCATGCCATGTACAATAGTTATTCCAAACATGTTAAGTAAAATCAAGTTCATGACAAAAGGCGTAAGGATATAAAATGGACGTAAAATATCTAATAAAATATCAATATACAGGGCTATAGAAGAGCCAAGCTTAGAGAAATAAAACCAAAACTCCAAGAGCCAATGGATTGCGCAAGGGATCAGGGGGTTGGATTGCGCAAGTGTCAGCTGCGCAGGGTGCCAAGTGCGCAGGGGCACAGGACGCAGGGGCAGATGGCGCATGGGTCAGATTGCGCATGAACAGACTGCGCAGGAGTGAACTGCACAGGGGGTGGATTGCGCATGAGCAGACTGCGCAGGAGTGAACTGCGCAGGGGTGGATTGCGCATGAGCAGACTGCGCAGGAGTGAACTGCGCAGGATGAAGTGCGCAGGAATGGTTGGCGTATGGGGCTGAGCACCGTTCACTATAGGGCAAGCTGCGCGGTCGGTACTGCGCTAAAGAGCGCAGGCCGAGAGGGACTGCGCAGTCCAGCACTGCGCTAAAGAGCGCAGGCTGCAGGCTGCTACTCCAGGCCGAAAAGAACACCAAGAACACCAAGAATACAAATTTTCATATCTTTGTCAAATCAAAGCCAAATCTAGATTTTCAAAGTCCTAACTTGAGTAAAATTGAATTCTCTTCCACATGAAAGCATCAAAACCCACAAAAATTCAACCAAAATAGATCAAAACCATGTAAATCCAAAAATAGTTAAAACCTAGATCTAGAACAATGGAGACTCCAAATCATAAAATATCAAGCACTAATGTTGATCACCATGGCCTAATCTAGCTAATGAACAAATAAAATATGGTTCTCATGTGGTGGCAAGGTGCACTTGCCTATGGGTGTTGGTGAGTTGGTAGAGGAAGGAAGAAGAAGGAGATGGAGAAGTAAATAAAAAATAAAGAGGAGAGAGAAAAGTTAGGTGGGATTTAATGGAGGTGGGTGTGGTGTGTTGAGGGTAGAGCATAGGCTAAGGTGTTCCATGCATATTAAACCAAACCAAACTAAACCAATTCTTCTCCACAAAATAAAACCAAGTCATGCCAAAACCCGTTTTACAAGAAAACCAAAATCTGCAAGTCAAGCCAATTATAAGTACACGCCAAAATTCGAGAAAATAAATACAGGTGTGAAATACACGCAAGCTTGACAGAATACGTATTCTGAGATATGGGTGTTACAACTCTACCCACCTTAAAAGAATTCCGTCCTCGAATTTAATTAAGAGGCTAGAGAGACAAGGACAAGCTATATCAATCACAGGCAAGCTATAACCAGGCACGCAATCAGACAATCATACATGCAAGCAAGGGATGGAAAACATAAGGCATAAGGAAGACATTATACCTTACGAGTCAAACAAGTCGGGATATCGCGATCGGATATCATCCTCACGCTCCCACGTTGACTCACCTAGAGAGTGATGACCCCAAGCAACACGGACTAAACTAATAGTCTTGTTCTTGAGTATCTTCTCTCTCAGGTCCAATATAGACACGGGCCTCTCCTCATACGAAAGGTTGGTACCAACAACCAATTTCGAATGGTCTAGGATATGGCTCGGGTCCGGGATATACCGTCATAATTGGGACACATGGAATACATCATGCACCTCACTTAGCGACGGCGGAAGAGCAAGACGATAGGATACATCTCCTACTCGCTCCAAGATATCGAACGGCCTTATATACCTAGGACTAAGCTTTCCCCGTACGCCAAAGCGAATGATGCCGCGATTAGGCGAGATCCTAAGGAATACATGGTCTCCAAGGGACGTCGATGAGCATCGGCCCAATGCCGCTGGCGATCTTGGGCAACTCGAAGACGATCTCTAATCCTTCTGACCACTTCAACTGTCTGGGCAATCATTTCTGGACCGAGCATCTGTCTCTCTCCAACATCATCCCATGCTAGCGGAGATCTGCACTTCCTACCATACAGAGCCTCGAACGGAGCCATCTGAATGCTGGCCTGGAAGCTATTATTGTACAAGAATTCCAGAAGATGCAGGTGATCCTCCCACGAACCACCGAAGTCGAGCGTACAAGATCTCAGCATGTCTTCAAGAGTCTGGATTGTGCATTCTGACTGACCATCTGTCTGCGGATGATATGCCGAACTGAACTGGAGATGAGTTCCTAAACTCTCTTGCAAGCTACGCCAAAAGTGTGACGTAAACCTTGAATCTCAGTCCGAGGTGATACTGACGGGTACACCGTGAAGCCTGACAATCTGCCTGAGGTACATCTCTGCCAACTGAGCCGTTGACTGCCCAACACTGAATGAGAGAAAATGAGCCACCTTCGTGAGCCTGTCAACTATAATCCAAATAGCATCTCGACCGGCTGGGGATCTAGGCAATCCAGTCATAAAATCTATGGTCACATGCTCCCACTTTCATTCTGGAATCGGCAAGGGCTGAAGAAGTCCAGCGGGCCTCTGATGTTCAGCTTTAACCTGCTGGCAAACCAAACACCGAGAGACAAACCGGGCTATCTCCCTCTTCATGCCATTCCACCAGAAGTGCTGACGGATATCTCGGTACATCTTCGTACCACCGGGATGAATAGAATACTGCAAACTGTGAGCTTCTGCCATGACCTCCTGTCTGATATCTCCACTGGGTATACAAAGACGAGAGCCGTGTCGAAGTGTACCATCTTCATGAATGCATAACTCTGGCCGTCTTCCTGCATCACACTCTGCTCTGAGCCACTGAAGCTTGGAATCTGTAGACTGCGCTATCCAAATCCTCTTAACTATGCTGGACTGAACCTGTAGACTGGCCATTAACGCCATGCTGGTAGGAAGAACCACTTCAACTCCCATCTTCTGAAGATCTGCCAATAACTCTGGTTGCACCGTTAGGAAATAAACTCCGGCTCTCCGGCTCAACGCATCTGCTACAATGTTGGCCTTCCCCGGGTGATACTGCAAATCCACATCGTAGTCCACCAATAGCTCAAGCCATCTTCTCTGCCACATGTTAAGATCCTTCTGGGTAAAAACATACTTCAGGCTCTTATGATCAGTAAATATCTCCACTCTATCTCCGTACAAGTAGTGCCTCCACAACTTAAGTGCAAACACTACTGCTGCTAGCTCCAAGTCGTGGGTCGGGTAACTCTTTTCATGATCACGAAGTTGGCATGATGCATAAGATATTACCTTCCTATGCTGCATCAAGACACATCCCAATCCTCTGCCTGAAGCGTCGCAATAAACTGTGAATCCTCCGGTCCCATCTGGAAGTGTGAGAATGGGAGCCGTTATCAAACCTCGTTTCAACTTCTCGAATAATTCCTGACACTCTGCTGTCCAAACAAACGGCACATCCATACGAGTCAACTGGGTCATCGACGCTGAAATCCTTGCAAAATCTGAAACGAATCACCGGTAGTAGCCGGCCAATCCAAGGAAGCTGCGAACCTCTGCCACTGAACTAGGTGCTGGCCAAGTCTCGATAGCCATAATCTTCTGGGGATCCACTTCCACTCCTCCTCGGGTAATGATGTGACCCAAGTACGAAATGCGATCGAGCCAGAACTCGCATTTACTGAACTTGGCGTACAACTGATGCTCTCTAAGCGTCTGAAGGACGATTCTGAGATGCTGCTCATGCTCTGCTTCGCTCTTACTGTAGACCAAGATATCATCTAGGAACACGATCATGAACTGATCCAAGTAAGGCATAAAAATGCGATTCATGAGGTCCATGAATACTGCTGGCGCATTGGTTGCTCCAAAGGGCATAACAAGGAACTCCCAATGCCCATACCTCGATCTGAATGCTGTCTTCGGGATGTCCTGCTCTCTGACTCTGATCTGGTGGTATCCTGACCGCAAGTCTATCTTCGAGAATACTGAAGCTCCTTTGAGTTGATCAAACAAGTCATCTTTCCTCGGGAGAGGGTATCTGTTCTTGATTGTCACTGAGTTCAAGGTACGATAATATACACATAGCCTGGACGTACCATCCTTCTTTTTTACAAGAAGCATCGGGGCTCCCCAAGGCGATCCACTTGCACGAATGAATCCCTTGGTTCTGAGTTCTTCAATCATCTTGTACAAAATCTCCAACTCTGAAGGCACCATTCTGTTGACTCTCTCTGATACTGGTGCTATCCCGGGGATCAAGTCTATAGTGAACTCGATCTCCCGCTCTGGCGGCATCCCTGGAAGCTCTTCTGGGAAGACATCTGGAAACTCTTCAACTATCCTGGGTAACTGTACTGCTGCTACTGCCATCCGCAACACTGGGGAAGATGGCTCTACTGCTCCTCTGGAAAATGAGAACTCTGGCTCGCCTGGAATGCTGAAAACAACTCTGCCAACATGGCAGTCTATCCTAGCATACTGGTTCCTCAACCAATCCATGCCTAAGACTACATCATAGTCTGCCATAGAGAATTCTATAAATCTAGCGGGGAACTCTCTACCGCTAACTACGATCCGATATGAGGAAAATACTCGATCTACTCCCACAAGACCATTACCAGTAAGTATATTGAGTCTTACTGATAATGACTCCGGCTCCAATCCTATCCGTGTCGCGAATCGTGCAGACATGAATGAATGCGATGCACCAGAATCAAATAATACCAATACTGGAAAGGAGTTGACGAGAATAGTACCTGCCACTACCTCACCTGGTACAACTTCTTCTTCCATAGCCATCATCATGGCCTGACCTCTAGCTGCGGGTCCCCTCTGCTGGAAACCTCTCTGCCTGCTCTGCACTGGAGCCTGGGCACACTGCTGCTGGAATGCCTGAGCCTGAGGCAACAATGGCCTCGGGTACTATTGCTGCTGCACAGGTGCTGGTCCCCTAACCGATAGACTGGTTAGGTTGGAAGAGGAAGAACTATCCCTATTCAGGCAGGCTCCTATCTTATGATTTGTCGCTCCACAAGCTAGGCACAATCCTTGCGCCCTACGACAATCTGCCACTACATGGCCTGGCTTCCCGCAATGTGAACATCCCATTGCGGAAGTCTGCTTCTGCTTCTGCTGCTGCGGGTACGTCGGAGTCGAATGCTGAACCGATGTTACTGAGGCCGCCCGTCTCGGAGTTCCAATGGTCAATCTCCTAGCTGCCGGGACTGGAGCTGATGATTGGTACATCTGACTGTGGGACCGCTTCCTACCTCCGGTCTTACCCACGATCCTCTGGGAGGTGTACTCATGCCTCCTAGCTGCCCTCAATACTGCATCGAACGTCTGGTGCTCGAACCGCTCGACTGCCAACAAGATCTCCAAATGCAGTCCCTACTGGAATCGCTGGGCCCTATCAAACTCGGTCGCCACCAAGGTGGGGGCAAACCTACTGGGTCTAGAAAACTCAGTCGCATAACCGTCGACTGTTCTGCCTCCTTGCTTCAAGTTGGTAAATCTCGTCTGCAAGTCGTACCGAGCCACAGCATCGAAATACTTCGTCTGGAACCTCTCTCTAAACACTGCCCAAGTAATGGGTGCCACTAATCCGATGGCTTGCGCTGCCCACCAACTGTGAGCTAAGTCCAGCAACTGCAGACGTACCACCGCCACCTTCTCATTCTCAGGTGTCCTAGCTGCTTCCAGAACCACCTCGATATCCTGAAGCCAAGCGTCCGCAGTAATCGCATCCTCGCTGCCGTCGAAGAAAAGAGGGTTTAAGCGCTTGAAGCTGTTGGCCGCGCTGTTCCCTGGATGACCGCCTCTGGTCAAAGCATCTGCCACAGTCTGGTGCAAGGCGTCTCCTCGACGATCATGGGAAGCTATCAAGGTCCTGATGAGACCTACCAAGGTGCCATCATCCGACTCGACAGGATGAACGGGCTGAACTGGGGGCTCTCCTCCAGTAGGTATAACTCTGGAGGCTACTCCGGAGTGTTGGGCTTGATCTCCTGGTTGTTGCTGGTCCATGGGAGGTGCTCCTCCTTGCTGATCGGTGGGGTCAGGTACAGTGCCGCTGAAGAAGATGACACAGGGAAAACAATAAGGAAGGACCAGGACAGATCAACGATACAAGCACATGATCAAGACAAGAATCCAGAGATTCAGAGGATATGAACGGAGATCAAGGACGAGTACTGATTGAGACATCTATTAGGTAAACCCTCATATTTCTTGATTGACAAGACCTGCATGGGCCACCACTTAAACCATGTCACGCCCCAGAACCAGAATACTGGAGAGCGGAGGCGAACATAGCCAGCTACGTATATTGAAATGAAGTCCATCTCGCTATACGGTCACGGCTGTCTAGATATGAGGGTTTACTACAAGCCAACAGTCTCTTAAGGTCAAGCCTACTGTCTCAATTTCAAGCAAATAATATAATTACAAGATGTTTGACCACCAAATATACAATAAAAGGCGTCCCAAATATTACATATCAGCTGATCATGAAGCTAGTCGTACAAAATGCTAGGACTAGCAAGAGTTAAGTCATACATGATCAACCCTAGAATTTGTTAATCATGTTTACAGCCCGTAGGCAGACAGTAAGTAAAAGTGCATCGAGCTAACAGGTGCTCGTCGGCTAAACGCCTCAAAAGAATAATTTTACAATAGAGTGAGCGAAACAAAATAGAAAACCCACTCGTAGCCCGGGTTTCTTCTAGTCGTCACCATCGGGCTGGAGGTTCGGTAGATCCTCGGGTGCTGCTCCGAAATCTGGCCACACAAAACCAGCTGGGTCAAACCCCAGAAAGAGCAAGTGCCACAAAGGAGGCCACGAAATAAGAACAAAACCAGCATATCAGAATCATAAGAAATTGGAAGAAAAGTACAAGTAATAAAGAGCACATCAGGGCAATAAACGACTAGGGACGTGGAACCATTCTGAAAACCAGGTTACAATCCGTAAACCAAACAAGGACCGAGGTTGTAACCCTTCGCCTGAATAGCACTCTGTCTCCACCCATTTATTGTTTAATAATAAGTAAAACAGTCAAGTTCAAGAGTAGTCAGGTACTGGTACTAGACAAGACTTAGACAAGGCTAGACTCTATCCATTCACAATGCGGCCAAGCAATTACTGCGGCTTACTACTTAACTAACTAGGGTTATCACAAGCCTTAATTACTAACAAGATGCAAATGAGAATTTCCCAGTCCCAAGCCCTGCAGACCATCCAGTTATCCTTCCGCGGATTGAGAGTATGGTTGGGTACATCGCCCCGGAGACGATATACCCTTAGGTGACTTAGAGGTGCAACACATGACAGTGCGCTGGAAATGTGCTCTACTTGTCGGCAAGCTACAAGTCCAATTAAGAGCGCCCAGATAATGAGATTGCCTGTGACTGGAAATTTTCCATGAACTATAGTTTGATCTAGTCATTAGCCTAATCCATATTCAGTATGAATCCCTGACCGTGGGAACCAGGGAGTCACGTCCTAGACATGATGCAAGATAAGACAAGTGGATTGCACAAGCAAGCAAGCAGGAACACCCACGGTGTCAAGTTGATTATACGAGTCAAGTTAGCTGTCGCAACAGCATCAAGTCAAGTCAAGTTACAAGTTACAAGTCAAGTCAAGTCAGGAGTGCGCCGCCTCGGGCCACTATCAAGTTATCAAGGTAAATCATGTCAGGGTACTTGTCAGGAGTGTGCCACGACGGGCCACTATCATGTCAGGTTGGTCATGTCAGGAGTACACTACTACGGGTCACTGTCATGTTATGCTAGTTCTTTGTCATACCATGCCACGTACAATAGTCATTCCAAACATGTTAAGTAAAATCAAGTTCATGACAAAAGGCGTAAGGATATAAAATGGGCGTAAAATATCTAATAAAATATCAATATACAGGGCTACAGAAGAGCCAAGCTTAGAGAAATAAAACCAAAACTCCAAGAGCCAATAGATTGCGCAAGGGGTCAGGGGGTTGGATTGCGTAGGTGTCAGCTGTGCAGGGTACCAAGGGCACAGAGGCACAGGACACAGGGGCCGATGGCGCATGGATCAGATTGTGCATGAACAGACTGCGCAGGAGTGAACTGCGCAGGGGGTGGATTGTGCATGACAGATTGCGTAGGAGTGAACTGCGCAGGGGTGGATTGCGCATGAGTAGACTGCGCAGGAGTGAAGTGCGCAGGGTAAAGTGCGCAGGAATGGTTGGCGCATGGGGCTGAGCGCAGTTCACCATAGGGCAAGCTGCGCGGTCGGCACTGCGCTAAAGAGCGCAGGCCGAGAGGGACTGTGCAGTCCAGCACTGCGCTAAAGAGCGCAGGCTGCAGGCTGCTACTCCAGGCCGAGAAGAACACCAAGAATACAAATTTTCATATCTTTGTCAAATCAAAGCCAAATCTAGATTTTCAAAATCCTAACTTGAGTACAATTGAATTCTCTTCCACATGGAAGCATCAAAACCTACAAAAATCCAACCAAAATAGATCAAAACCATGTAAATCTGAAAATAGTTAAAACCTAGATCTAGAACAATGGAGACTCCAAATCACAAAATGTCAAGCACTAATGTTGATCACCATGGCCTAATCTAGCTAATGAACAAATAAAATATGGTTCTCATGTGGTGGCAAGGTGTACTTGCCTATGGGTGTTGGTGAGTTGTGTAGAGGAAGAAAGAAGAAGGAGATGGAGAAGTAAATGAAAAATAAAGAGGAGAGAGAAAAGTTAGGTAGGATTTAATGGAGGTGGGTGTGGTGTGTTGAGGGTAGAGCATAGGCTAAGGTGTTCCATGCATATTAAACCAAACCAAACTAAACCAATTCTTCTCCACAAAATAAAACCAAGTCATGCCAAAACCCGTTTTACGAGAAAACCAAAATCTGCAAGTCAAGCCAATTACAAGTACACGCCAAAATCCGAGAAAATAAATACAGGTCTGAAATACACGCAAGCTTGACAAAATACGTATTCCGAGATATGGGTGTTACATATATATATATATATATATCATACTCCTTAAAAAAATATCATACTCCTTAAATAATAAGTTTAAATCTTAAATTTTTTCACCAAAACACTTTAACTCCTTATCCTAAATTGCATTTCAATTTATAGTTTGTAATTATCAAGACTTGATGCTATCTAATTATGTGTTTAATATTACTTTTTGTTTAGAATTATTTCAAATATTATATTAGTGCCCGATAAACCAGATGGACCTGACCCAACCTGAGTCAAATTCGATCATCCGGACTTGATCTTGGGCTTCATATGTTGAACATGAGGTCGGGTCGGACTTGGGCTCGGGCTATACTTATGATTCATCGGGTTGGGCTCGGGTTGACCTCAAGTCTGACACAATCCGTCCGAGTTGCACCCCTAATCAATTGTACATATCATGTACATAATTTTCAGTAAATTGTTTCTTTTACCAAAAGGAAAGCCCACATGCCAGTCCAGACTTAGTCCAATCTGGCTCTAGCCAACCGTGGGCTTGAGCTGAATTTGAATATTTCGATCAAAGCATGGCTTGACCCAGGTACTTTGATCGAGCTAGTCTAGTCATGATTGAACCTTGTCCAGATTGGATCAGGCCGACACACTGAGCACCTTGAGCTAAAGCAAACTTGTTGGTCGTGTGAGACGCACAAGTCTGATAATTTTTTTAAAACTTGATACTTACAACTTGATACCTTTAACTATTCGAGTTTTTCAATTTGATACCCTCACTTTGATAGATATCAACTTGACATCCTAAATTTTAAAAATGACAAAATCATCCCTCCTCTCGATCACCCCTCCTGTAACATCCACTTTTCAGAAATGAGGATAATTTTGAACTTTTGTAATTATAATCATTTGTTAATGGCATTTAAATCAAATTGTGATTTTTGGTAATTTTTAATCAATTTAAAACTATTTAAATCATTGACTTATGATTTTGATGTTTTGCTAGTGTAAGCCTAGAGACTAACCATGACCAAGGGAGCCTAGTCATGTGATTATGATGACTAATTACAACTTTTTAGCCTAAGGATATTTTGGTCATTTTTGACTTATTAATGAAAATGAATTTTGATTAACTAAAATTGTGCTAATTGAATTGTTAGAGACTAACCTAGAAGCTTAGCCTAATCTAGATTAGCCTTGAGGTTAGAATCATGGTTAGAACATTCCTACTAAGTGCCAATGTTAGTAATATCTAGATATTATTGTAATATGATATTTTTCTTAAGATATTTGTAGAAAGAAAGCCTTAGGACTAAATTGAACTAATGAGAGGACTTAAAATTTGGTGGAGAAGCCTTAGCCATCCATCTACATCTAAACCTAACCCTAATTCCTATTGTGGCAGCCACATGTAGTAAATCCCCCTCCTATAAAGTATCATCTAATAGCCCTTGCCTCATTTTGGTACCTACAAAGAACCCTAATTTATGTTTCCCTAAACTTCTCCCATTTAATCCAAATTGAGTCAAATCAATTGCATCATCATCCCCAACGGTAGAGGAGACTTGTGGAGACTTGCTAGCAAGGTTTGTGGACATTTGAACCATAGCAAATCGAGAAAGACATCAATTCTAGGCTCTTTACATTGAGATTCCAACTCTCAATAGGTAAAATCCTTTAAACCCATTAAAACCCTAATTTTTTTTCACAGATACATACATCTAGGTACCATATCCCTGTAGACCAAATTTGGTTGGATCTCGTGTCCATTTAGTGTCCGTATCGGACACGTATCAGTCCTCTATAAACTGTGTTTGATGAAATGCCTAAACCAATGTTTTGTTTATCTTTTTCAAAACTAATTTCACGAATGTATAGCCCTATATGTGGGGATTTGTATCTATATTGACTGAGTTAATTTCTGTTCACTTTTTATGTCCAAATTGGACACGCACCTCATGCACGAGACACCGCACGAGGCTCGTACGGCTCCCCTACTGTTCGGGTGTCCTAGCGGACACGATACGACACCTCGACACTTGAAATTTGGTGTGTGGGTGCGGGCAAACACTGACAGCACGCACATAAAATTTAAGGAGAAACCATCGAGTGGATTATGAGAAATGTCACTCGCACTAGATCACACAACACAGCACACACATATATTTTTTCTCTCTGAGACGCACTAATACGCACGATACGACACGGCTAGGACACAATACAGACACATTTATACCTAGACCTAGACCCACCCTAACTATGGATACGTACACGAGACCTGATGTGTTGTGTGTCGTGTCCTTTTGAAGTCGACACCTCAGCACGACACTGTCACACTGTTTCCTGATACTGTGTTTGTTTGAGCTTTGGACACGTCTTGGACCTCACTTTGGACACTCCCTGGACGCTGATGGACACTCTCACATGTTGGCACACTGGTTAGACACGTTGGTTCACTCTTTTCACTCACCTTGCACTTGTGACACGTTTGTTTGGGTTTTCAAATGGGATGTTGAGTTGGAGATTTCTGAGGGTTAAGTGAGGTTGGGATATATGAGTTTGTTTGATTGAGTTAGGTTTATATATAAGTGTCTGTATATACTTGTATATATTATATGTATCCTTGTATATATAAGGTATGTATATATATGTTATGTTGTTAGATTTGATATTTTTGAGATACCTGTGATAGAGTTTTGTTTTGGGTTGTGAATGTAGATATCTGAGGTTGGTCGATTTGGGGTTTTGGTTTGCTTGAGTTCAATATGTTTGAAGTCGAGTAGTATTTGGATATGTAGGAGAGTGAGAGAATGTTCAGTGTTGGCAGCAAGGATAGGGGTACAACAACCTTACAGTAGGATCTAGCAGTAGCAGTAAACAGAGGAGCAGTGCTAACAGTAGGTTGGCAACCAGTAACTTGCCATGGCTTGGCCTGCCTTGACTTGGCTTGGCCTGCCTCGACTTGGCTTGGCCTGGTGAGTTTGGAATATCCCAGTTTCTAAGTAAGTCTGATGCTAGGTTTTGAATGTTGATTTCTGGATTCCTGAGAGGTATAATTGGGTTTTGATGTTGGTTGAATGATAGGGATATCTGATGTAACACTCACTTTTCTAAAATGAGGGTAATTTTGAACTTTTGTAAAAGTATATTATTTAATAATAGGATTTATGATTCATGGGAATTTTTAATTAATTTAATACTATTTAAAATTGGTAAATTATAATTTTGATGTGTTAGCTAGTGAACCATAGAACTGTTGAGCCTAGAGACTAACCATGACCATGAGGACCTACCCATGTGATTAGAATGACTATTTACAACTTTTTAGACTAAAGATATTTTGGTCGTTTTGTGACTTTTGAATTATTTAGGATTTTAATTAATTGGTGAATTTTAGATTATTTTAATAATATTAAATTGATGTCTTATGATTTGGGTCATTTTTTTTATATTTTAATATTTTGGGAAAATTTTATATTTTTAATATTGTTTTTATTGGATTTGTTTAGTCGGATTTGAGTTTCGTCTCGTTCCGACTTGTATTGTGACCCGGGTAGCTTAAACTCTAGATTGGACCCAAAATTAAGTTAAGCATGGCCCACAAAACCCAACATTTAAGTTAGTTAGTTAGACTAATTTTTATCATGTTAGAATGGTTAAGTTAGAGACTCAAAACTAGATCATTTTGACCGCAAACTTGAACCTAGTCTAGACTTAACCATATGAGACTAGAGAGGGGCAATTAGGATATTTCATATTAGCCATAATGGACTCTTTATGGCAGCCACCTTTAGGGGAGAATGATTTATTTTATTCAATACAATATTGCCTCTTTTATTTTTTTTGTTCTTCCCTAATTTTAGAGAGCCTTCCCTTTGATTTGATCTCCAAATCAAATCATTCCTTCACCAAATCTTCCCTCAATCATTTCCATTCTCCAAGGGAAGGGTGCTACCAAGGATGGGAAGAGAAGTGCAAGAAGAAGTGTCCACTTTGAGGGATCTTCGTATCGGAGCCGTGTCCTAAAGGATTTCATTGGGATTCTACTCCCAATAGGTAAAATCTATCCTCTAAATCGATTTTCTTTGCATATAAATTAGTTTTGAATCCGTAGGATCCATCCTCATGCATGTGTCCCCTTTAGATTCAAATTTGAGGTCATTTGGAGCTCTCTTGAGAATTTTAGATATGTGTCTTGTGTCCTACTTGATAGATCCCAAATTAGGACACCCCATGTGTATGTATGTATAATAATAGTTTAAATAGATATTTAAATTCAGTTTTAGAATGGTCAGAGAGTGGATTGATCTTAGTTAGGATGGTTAGAATGAGTTTCATTTGGATACCTATGTTGGTATCCAAGTATCTTGGCCTACATGTGTTTCTTTTGTCCAAAACAACTCAAATTCGTCATAATATTTGTCTACGTTTTTATTAACCAAAGCAACTTAGAAATGTCATAACTTTTAGTTTAGAATTCCGTTTAATCTCCCATTTTTTAAAAGAACCGTATCGAAGTTAGCTTTCCAAATATATATTTTAATAAGCTAAAATCGTTCTAGAAGTTTTTGTAAAATTATTTGAGTGTCAGCTGTCCGAAAGACAAACGCGTTTCGGTGTTTTCGCGATTCCGGGAGCTTCCAGACACGAAAATGCGATCCGTTTGAAGTTTCGAAAAGCTAACACGAAGGGCTACGACATACTTTAATCCTAGAATTTAGTGAAGTCCCAATTGGTACAGTATTGGTTTTAAGTAGAAGAGTGACTGTACGACATAGACATTTTATGTAACCTATGAGCCTATGTAGTATGGACATTAAATGAATGTAGAGTATGTAATGCATAATATGTTAGATGAATAAAATGATATATATATATATATATTATACAAAACACAAAGGTTTTTGAATCCTAGGGCTGACTGTGCCAAGATAAAGAGTGGTTGGGATTTAATCTTGGTGAATCAACGGTTGTGGGATTTTATAAAAAATCCAAAGAGTGGGGTTTGCACTCATAATAGTTGTGGATGAGCATTATTGAGAGTGGGATTTTATGGAGAATGAGCATTATTGAGAGTGGGGTTTTATGGGGAATCCAAAGAGTGGGGTTTGCACTCATAATGGTTGTGGATGAGTATTATTGAGAGTGGGGTTTTATGGGGAATCCAAAGAAAATTCACATCCAGCAGTGGTTGGGATTTAATATTTTGATGGGGCCCTCATAATTATTATTGTTCGTTTAAAATTGGGGGTCCAAGATTTTGAGAGGGAATACCTTAAATGAACCATGCCTTATGGGCACGGGTTATGACTAGTACATATATATATATATATATATATATATATATATATATACATATATATATATATATACATATATATATATATATATATATATATATATATATATATATATATATCATCTTTACATTAATGTATATATATGGTTGAATGCAAGTATGTTGGAATGCAATCAATATAATGCACGTAAGCAATGCATAAATGCATGAATAAAAGAATGATATACAATGTATGCGTGAAAGTATATAATGAATGCTAGATATGAATGCAAGGTATACATGTAATGATAGATATGAATGCATAATGTATACATAATGTAATACAATATATAATGATAGCATGTATGGTAATGTAGAATATATGATACAAGCATGTATATGTCCACTGTTTTTCCTTTTCTTTACATTTTTCCTTCCTTTGCCTTTCCATTTCAGTTTTTTCCTTTTTTTTTCTCTTCTATTTTTACATGTTGTATACAATGTATATAATGTATAGATATATGTAAGTATGTAATATGCATGAATGACATGTATCTAATACAAATAAGTATATGTATGCAATTTAATGATATATGAATGGATATAATGCCTGAACTAAAGTATGCATGCATATGGGATATGAATGAATGATATATATATATAGGTGTTAAGGTAATATAATGTATGTATTTGCATATATTTTGAGTTAAATATATAAGTTTGTATGCATATATTATATGTATGCATGTATGCAGGAATGAATGTAATATAATGTAGAGTATGCATATATGAATATAATGTATACAAGTATATAATGTATATAAATATGTATGCATCTATGTATGTACGTATAGGTGCATGAATGAATGCAAGTATGCATATATGAATGTATATAGGCATGTATGCAATGTATGTATGTATGTATACATGATATGTATGTATGCATGTATGCAATGTAAGCATGTATGAATGTATACTTGTATATTGTGTATCCATGTATGTATGTGTGGATACATGAATCAAGTATGTATATAGTGATAACATGAATGAATGAATATATAAATGCATGAATGAATGTCATATATGAATGAATAAATGAATCAAGGATACATGTAAAATATAATGTATTGTAATAAATGTTAACATATATAATGTATAAAGTATGTATGTAAATGTGCATGAATGTATATATCTATGTAACTATGTAAATATGCATGATGTAACATATGCCTATATATATAAATATGTACGTAATGTGGATATACATGTATGTATGAAGGTATATATTTATATATAGTATCTATTTTATATTATGCATTGTTGTGGTTCACATTGCCTTATGATTGTGTGAGTGCTAGCCTAGGCTTGGTTAGTCCTAGTGAGACTTGTTAGACTTGTTTGGGCTGGGACTTGACCTAGTTGACTAGTGTAATTGACTAGAGTTGACCAAGGGTTGACTTTAGCCTAGATTAACCCAAACATCATGTAGAATGTATTGTAACAGTCTATTTTACTATTTTGGACATGTAGTGACTTGTACTGTTCTATAGGAGCCAGACACCACTTCTCAGATAGTATATTCTCTTCAGATATTCAGGATACCAGGCGAGTACATTCTCTGATCATTTTATATCTTGTTTAGGATTATATTTCCTGCTTTAGATTACTTTACTTGATGCTGACACGTTGGTAACAGGATTAGTAATATATGGATCTTGTCGTGCGATGTTATCCCCTTAGCGGATACATCGTATATTTCATGTTCGTGTACTTTAACATAAGCATCGTGTACTCCTTGTGTTCGTGTTATTCGTGTACAAATCGTATAAAAATTGTGTATACTCATGTGCTCACATGATCATCATGTACAACTATACTTCGTGTGTAATAACATAACATGACTGGATCCTTGTGTATTGATTGGGACGGGGGAGTAGAAGTGGTTATGTATTCAATCTTGTAGATTACTCATGTACAACCTCTATAGATTACTCGTATATAACATCATGCCGTTTGCATAACCATCTTGTACTCTGAATCACGAGCACAGATAGTTCTCTTATATATTATAGCTATTTACTTACAGTCTCTCTTTTACATCATGTTGTTCTTTCAGTTTTATGTATCTTACTCTCTAGCATGTTTATATTTTCTAACCTGTTATGATTTGTTGAGATGTATTGTGTTCGCTCCTGTCCTGACTGGACCTGTTGAAAATATTACAGAGGATGAGGCTGAGACATTCTGTTCTACATATTACGGGACTACCCTAGAGGACTGTTGTGACCTGGACCAGCAGCAGGACCCCTTTAGACTAGGATGTCTTTCATTATATTTACTCTGGATTACTGTATTTGAGATTTGAGATGTTATCTAGATTTGTGTTATCTTAGACACTTAGACTTCTATCTGGTTGTATCTCTGTGGATTCATTTTATTTCATATCTATCTATCTATCTATCTATCTATCTATCTATGTTATCATTTCTGCCTTAGATGTGATTGAGACTGTATTCTGCTATGTCACCTCCATTCGGAGTGTATATACTGTACATGTACCTTATATATTGTTAGATAATTGACCTAGGACAACGTTCTACCGCTGACACTACGACGTAGGCTGGACGTAACCACTTCTCGTGCCCTTACTCTAGGGTGCGGGTCGTAACACGTTTTTAGTGGTGGCCCATGCAGGTCGAGATTCGCGTTTATGTAAAGTCGTGGTAGTATGACGATTAGTTATACTACTGTGCACCTGCGATTAGAGTTAAGGAATAGGTGTTAGAATGAGAGGATACTCAATCACTCTTAGGATTTCTTGAGAGATTCCTGGGACGACCCTTGAGAATCTGATTTTAACTTCAATTTGAAATCTTTTTTTTCCTTGATTTGATTCACCCTTACTTCCTGTTATTGAATTTGATTTTGATGGATTATTGTTGAATTTGAATCTTGATGTTAGTTGTTGAATTTGAGTTTGTATATATATATATATATATATATATATATATATATATATATATATATATATATATATATATATATATATATATATATATATATATATATATATATATATATACATCTTTTTGGAATTAAGGTATAACCTGATAACATACTTGATAAGGACAGTGAGAAAGGTAAAAGTCTACTTTATTTATGGAGTTTAGAATTTATCGCAGTCATATTTGCTAGTATGACAAGGACGTAGAGCCTGATTTAGATATACTTATCCTAGTTATAAAATCTAGATTTTCTTGCAGCCATACCGGATGGCGTGGTAAGAATTCTAGATAACATGAATATAGGGTGTATACCTTCGTTATGGACTCTATTGTTTATTGCAGCTATGCTTACTGGCGTGGCGAAATTCTTACAACATGATTTCAGGAAGACGTGTATGGTATCAAATTTTATCTTTAATGGGTTCATTTCTTTTTAATAGTTGTTGAAGAACAGATTTTATCTTTATTTCTTTCTTGCCATTATTTCTTGTATTACCATTTTAAAAAATAAAAATAAATAAAACTATCCTGATTATATCAATCACCTGTCTCGTATCTAATTCTGTTAGTACTTTGAAACCCTTGAATCTCCATATCTTTTCACCTTCGAAAGGTCGAGGAAGTAACGTAAATCATCTAACTCGAAAAAGACTTAATTTGTTATCTTGTAATAATCTTGCTAGGGGTATAATGTGATGGACCTTGATATAGGTTGGGATAGAGATGCGACTGAAATTGAGGATGAAATCAAGAGATTTATATTATCAATTTAGGAACAATAATACTTAGAGAAATCTTTTGGGTATGAATAATTCATAGATGTATTTCATAACTGATGAGGATATTCAAGGTCAACTTAGTTTCGAGAACTTGGATAAATTTTGGTTATTGATTCTTGAGACATTACACTTTGAGGCTATGATGTTAAATTTAGGAATTTAGTAATAGATAAGATATTTTAACTATATGCAATGATGATATGAAATTGAATAAGATATTGTAAGAAATGGCTAGAAACAGAAAGAACGCAAGGATTTTGAGTTATATAAAATATAGAGATTTTGTGAAAATTTTAAATTTCAGGAGAATAATATTGAAGGTGTACGTTGAAGGAAATATGAAAGTTGAATTTATAATGAAAAATAAGTTTTGTAAGGCCTAGTGGGTTTAAATTTAAATAATACAAGGAGAGTAAATTGAATATGTTCAAGGATTACATAAAACTTGATTTAGAGGTTTCAGATCCAATTTAGGACAAGGTGGAAGAATTTAGATTTATGATAATTAAGTGATCCGTTTTGATTCCTAGTAGGAACGGTATGCTTCATGAATAATATTTCGGAACTTAGAAATTTAGCCTATGGTGATCATGGCAACGTCAAATCTTTATGACGGAAGGATATAATTTTGATGGTAGTCATATAAAGGTTGATTTTTTATATTGGGACTTGTGAGATAAAAATATGATTGGCAAATGATAAACTTGATAGTATCATAGAGAGATGATTAACTTGACTTTCCTATAAAATCTTTTCTCTTGTTTTCCCTTTAAAAGGAGAAATTTGACTTATTCCATATCTTTGAATCACCCTTTAAAAGTTTTCAATATTATTGAATCCTAGCTCCCTTAGTCACGACCAATCGACTTTGATCATCTTTTCTTATCATATTAATATCTTGGGTCGTACTCAATTGAATTAAATTTAATTGTGACCTGAATCTCCATCCTTGTATGCTCGTGCTCAGACTTCGATGACCTTGTCCTCCATATTGCCCAAATCTTGATTATCCAGAATTGATCAACTTAGATCATATCGAGACTAAATTTTCTTAATATATATTGTGATTGGATTTCAATGCTATTGACTTTCGTTCTTTAAACTTTTGATTTTGATTTTTCTTTGAATAATGCCCCTTTATAGATAACTACTAGTTATCTTTATTTTATTTTTGATAACTACCAGTTTTCATATAGGATGGTAGACTGCCTTACAGCCTTGATGATTTTTTGTTTCTGTAACTTTTCTAGTTTAGCACCCTAAATTGCTTGTATATTTTGATACCCTATGACCGTTTTGGTTTAGCATGACTAGTATACCTAAATGAGACTTTTATCTTCCACCGTATGCCATGACCCTGTATGCCATTCTTTTAAATTGTATGATTTAGGTAAGTTTTGAGACTTTGATTGTTGGGGACGAGACTCTAGAAGAAGTACGACCATCTTAATTTCGAGGACGAAATTTTCTAAGGAGGGTAGACTTGTAACACCCACTTTTCTAAAATGAGGGTAATTTTGAACTTTTGTAAAAGTTTATTATTTAATAATAGGATTTATGATTCATGGAAATTTTTAATTAATTTAATA
This sequence comes from Iris pallida, assembly GCA_029216955.1. NCBI lineage: Eukaryota > Viridiplantae > Streptophyta > Magnoliopsida > Asparagales > Iridaceae > Iris > Iris pallida. The sequence goes on along the minus strand of JANAVB010043419.1, from coordinate 26,752,141 downwards.
CTATTTAAAATTGGTAAATTATAATTTTGATGTGTTAGCTAGTGAACCATAGAACTGTTGAGCCTAGAGACTAATCATGACCATGGGGACCTAACCATGTGATTAGAATTACTATTTACACCTTTTTAGGCTAAGGATATTTTGGTCATTTTGTGACTTTTGGATTATTTAGGATTTTGATTAATAAAAATTTAGATTATTTTAATAATATTTATATTGATGTATTATGATTTTGGTTATTTTTTATATTTTAATATTTTGGGAAAATTATATATTTTTAATATTGTTTTTATTGGATTTGTTTAGTCGGGTTTGAGTTTCGTCTCGTTCTGACTTGTATTGTGACCCGGGTAGCTTAAACTCTAGATAGGACCCGAAATTAAGTTAAGCATGGCCCACAAAACCCAACATTTAAGTTAGACTAATTTTTATCATGTTAGAATGGTTAAGTTAGAGACTCAAAACTAGATCCTTTTGACCCCAAACTTGAACCTAGTCTAGACTTAACCATATGAGACTAGAGAGGAGCAATTAGGACATTTTTTATTAGCCCTAATGGACTCTTTATGGCAGCCACCTTTAGGGAGAATGATTCATTTCATTCATTACAATCTTGCCTCTTTTATTTTTTTTTGTTCTTCCCTAATTTTAGAGAGCCTTTCCTTTGATTTGATCTCCAAATCAAATCATTCCTTCACCAAATTTTCCCTCAATCATTTCCATTCTCCAAGGGAAGGGTGCTACCAAGGATCTGAAGAGAAGTGCAAGGAGGAGTGTCCACTTTAAGGGATCTTCGTATCGGAGCTTTGTCCTAAAGGATTTTATTGAAATTCTACTTCCAATAGGTAAAACCCATCCTCTAAATCGATTTTTTTTGCATATAAATTAGTTTTGAATCCGTAGGATCCATCCTCATGCATATGTCCCCTTTAGATTCAAATTTGAGGCCATTTGGAGCTCTTTTGAGGATTTTAGATATGTGTCTTGTGTCCTGCTTGATAGATCCCAACTTAGGACATCCCATGTGTATGTATGTATGATAATAGTTTAAATAGATATTTAAATTCAGTTTTAGAATGGTTAGAGAGTGGATTGATCTTAGTTAGGATGGTTAGAATGAGTTTCATTTGGATACCTATGTTGGTATCCAAGTATCTTGGCCTACAAGTGTTTTTTTTGTGCAAAACAACTCAAATTCGTCATAATATTCATCCACGTTTTTATTAACCAAAGCAACTTAGAAATATCATAACTTTAAGCTTAGAACTCCGTTTAATCTTTCGTTTTTCTAAAAGAACCGTATTGAAGTTAGCTTTCCAAATATATATTTTAATAAGCCAAAATCGTTCTGAAACTTTTTGTAAAATTATTTGAGTGTCAGTGGTTCGAAAGACAAATGCGTTTCGGTGTTTTCACGATTCCGGGAGCTTCCAGACACGAAAATGCGATCCGTTTGAAGTTTCGGAAAGCTAAAACGAAGGAATACTACATACTTTAATCCTAGAATTTAGTGAAGGCCCAATTGGTACAGTATTGATTTTAAGTAGAATAGTGACTATACGACATAGACATTTTGTGTAACCTATGAGCCTATGTAGTATGGATATTAAATGAATGTAGAGTATGTAATGCATAATATGTCAGATGAATGAAATGATATATATATATATATATATATATATATATATATATATATATATATATATATATATATATATATATATATATATATGATATGTATCCTCTTTACATTACTGTATATATATGGTTGAATGCAAGCATGTAGGAATGCAATCAATGTAATGTATGTTAGCAATGCATAAATGCATGAATGAAAGTATGATATACAATGTATGCATGAAAGTATATAATGAATGCTAGATATGAATGCAAGGTATACATGTAATGATAGATATGAATGCATAATGTGTACATAATGTAATACAATATATAATGATAGCATGTATGGTAATGTAGAATATATGATGCAAGCATGTATATGTCCACTGTTTTTTCTTTTTCTTACAATTTTCCTTCCCTTGCCTTTCCATTTCAGTTTTTTCCTTTTTTTTACTCTTCTATTTTTACAAGTTGTATACAATGTATATAATGTATAGATGCATGTAAGTATGTAATATGCAGGGCCGGAGCTGAGATTCATCAAGGACGATTGGGCCCAGTGCGAACAAAATATGTGGAGGCATATTCTCATATATAAAAAATATAATAATAAATTCAAAAATTAAGTTATCCAAAATTAACATCAATTATGAAAAATCATTCAACTTCAAAATCTTTCAATTGAAATAATAATAATTCATGTTGTGTCCGTGTTATATCGGACACGCATTGACACGCCCTATAAACTCCAAATACGCCACGCTCGTACGACCAATTTTAATTTTGTCAAATCACACACGTCCAAAAATACCGTACGCGTGTTTCTATGCAAACGGTTCGAGTTGGGGTGGTCCGATTTGTTAGAACAACCCTCGATCAACAAATTTTTATATAAAATTATAATTTTGGGAGGCCTACTTTGGCTAATGATTTAATGTATTTATAATTTGAATTAACCTACAAAGTTTTAGAGGATTAAATTAGAGTCATAGGAGATCTTACACGTACAATTGTTTTTGGATTTCGTTGAATGAGTGTGGAGATTTGCTCGCACAAACTTTCCGAAAATCCATGCTTACTATGTGCAACAAACTTCTTTGTGCACAGCCTTCTTCGGCGGTTGACGGGCGGGCTCGTCGACGGCACTAGAACTTCGGAGTGCTCATGTGGTATTGGCAAAGAGTCCTGAATTGGAGACAAGATGGTTTGGACTATGTTGACATTTTTTTAAGTGGTAACGAGTTGGAATTTGTGGGCATTTTGATAGAGTCAAGGATGCATAGGATTTTATTTGAATCATATAAGTTTTAGGATTTCCTATTAAGTCGTAGGATTTTCTATTAATTTTGAATATTCATCTGATTAAGAAATTTTTTGACTTAATTCCTTAATTGGAAATGGTTGAAGCCTTGTTAATTGATTTCTTAATTGGAAACAAATATAGCCTAGTATACATGAGGAGGGCCAATAAATTTATAAATTCATAAGTTAGCTAGTTTAGTATTATAGTATACATAATAAATATACATATACATTTTATAAATTACTTATTCATAATTTTTAAATTATTTACTCATAATTTTGAAATGTATGGATTTTTAAATTATGTATCCATAAGTTAGTTTAGTATACATAATACATATACATATAAAAAAAAAATTAGAGGCCTATAAATTCGAGAGGCCTAGTGCGGTCGCACCCATTGCACTCCCTCAAAACCGGTCCTGGTAATATACATGAATGACATGTATGTAATAAGAACAAGTATATGTATGCAACTTAATGATATGTGAATGGATATAATGCCTGAACTGAATTATGCATGCATATGGGATATGAATGAATGATATATATATAGGTGTTAAGGTAATGTAATGTATGTATTCGCATATATTTTGAGTTAAATATATAAGTTTGTATGCATATATTATATGTATACATGTATGCAGGAATAAATGTAATATAATGTAGAGTATGCATATATGAATATAATGTATGCAAGTATATAATGTATATAAATATGTATGTGTGCATCTATGTATGTATGTATAAGTGCATGAATGAATGCAAGTATGCATATATGATATGTATGTAGGCATGCATGCAATGTATGTTTGTATACATGATATGTATGTATGCATGTATGCAATGTAAGCATGTATGAATGTATACATGTATGTTGTGTATCCATGTATGTATGTGTGGATACATGAATCAAGTATGTATATAGTGATAACTTGAATGAATGAATGTATAAATACATGAATGCATGTCATATATGAATGAATGAATGAATCAAGGGTACATGTAAAATATAATACATTGTAATGAATGTTAACATATATAATGTATAAAAGTATGTATGTAAATGTGCATAAATGTATATATCTATGTAACTATGTAAATATGCATTATGTAACATATGTCTATACATATAAATATGTATGTAATGTGGATATGCATGTATGTATGAAGGTATGTATTTATATATAGTATCTATATTATATTATGCATTTTTGTGGTTCACATTGTCTTGTGATTGTGTGAGTGCTAGCCTAGGCTTGGTTAGGCCTAGTGAGACTTGTTAGACTTGTTGGGGCTAGGACTTGACCTAGTTGACCTAGTTTGATTAGTGTAGTTGACTAGAGTTGACCAAGGGTTGACTTTAGTCTAGATTGATCCAAACATCATGTAGAATGTATTGTAGTAGTCTATTTTAATATTTTGGACATGAAGTGACTTGTACGATTCTATAGGAGCCAGACACCACTCCTCAGACAGTATATTCTTTTCAGATATTTAGGATACCAGGCGAGTACATTCTCTGATCATTTCATATCTTGTTTAGGATTATATTTCCTGCTTTAGATTACTTTACTTGATGCTGACACGTTGGTAACACAGATTAGTACTATACGGATCTTATCGTACGATGTTATCTCCTTAGCTGATACATCGGGTATTTTATGTTCGTGTACTTTAACATGACCATCGTGTACTCCTTGTGTTCGTGTTATTCGTGTACAAATCGTTTAAAAATCGTGTATACTCATGTGCTCACATGATTATCGTGTACAACTATACTTTGTGTGCAATAACATAACTTGACTGGATCCTTGTGTATTGATTAGGGCGGGGGAGTAGAAGTGGTTATGTATTCAATCTTGTAGATTACTCGTGTACAACCTCTGTAGATTACTCGTGTACAACATCGTGCCGTTTACATAACCATCTTGTACTCTGAATTACTAGCACTGATAGTTCTCTTATATATTGTAGCTATTTACTTACTGTCTCTCTTTTACATCATATTTTTTTTTCAGTTTCATGTATCTCACTCTCTAGCATGTTTATATTTCCTAACCTGTTATGATTTGTTGAGAAGTATTGTGCTCGCTCCTGTCCTGACTGGACCTATTGAAAATATTACAGAGGATAAGGCCGAGGCATTCTGTTCCACATATTACGGGACTACCCTAGAGGACTGTTGTGACCTGGACCAGCAGGAGGACCCCTTTAGACTAGGATGTCTTTCATTATATTTACTCTGGATTACTGTATTTGAGATTTGAGATGTTATCTGGATTTGTGTTATCTTAGACACTTAGAATTCTATTTGGTTGTATATCTGTGGATTCATTTCATTTCATATCTATCTATCTTATCATTTCTGTCGTAGATGTGATTGAGACTGTATTCTGCTATGTCACCTCCATTCGGAGTGTATATACTGTACATGTACCTTATATATTGTTAGATGATTGACCTAGGACAGCGTTCTACCGCCGACACTGCGGCGTAGGCTGGACGTAACCACTTCTCGTGCCCTTACTCTAGGGTGCGGGTCGTGACATCTGAGTTTGATGTTAGTTAAGGTTGATTAGTGAGGTTAATATCTGTTATGATTATGAGCTTAATGTATTTACCTATGTTCAGATGATTACCTATAATACAGATGATTTCACATATGTTTTGATGATTATACATGTATAAGTTTTAGGTGTATCTTACTGTATATGTTCAGTGAGGCAGCAGTAGTGTTGTAGGATTAGGCAGTTCACAGTAGGCTTTTGGCAATTGGCAATGCGTATGCAGTATCTAGCAGCAGTTGGCTACTTGCTTACCTTGGTTTGCTTTAAGCTTGGTTGGCTTGGCTTGATGTATGCAGTTTTTAGCAACAACAGCTGTAGGGGCTGCACTAGACAACCCCCTTTGTGACCATGTTTTGTGTGAGTGAATATAATACATAGAGGTGTGTATGTGAAGTGGAAGTATGGACTTGGGTTTGGTATTAGAATTGAGGGTTTGGAATTATATATGAAATGTATAGATGTATATCTTGAAGGGGTAGCGTGTAGGGTTTAGAATATATATATATATCTATATATATATATATATATATATATATATATATATATATATATATATATATATATATATATATATAAATATATTTCCCTATATATATTATATATATATATATATATATATATATATATATATATATATATAAATATATTTCCCTATATATATTTTATATGTATAAGAAAATATATATATATATATATATATATATATATATATATATATATATATATATATATATATATATATATTTTATATATATATATATATATATATATATATATATATATATATATATATATATATATATATATAGGGTTAATGTATTTAGAGATTCATTAGATAACTATATGTTTAACTTAGGATTTTGAGATGAGTGGTGTAACTCCTCTTCCCGAAAATTTTAAAATATTTTTTTATTATTTATTTGATTTAAATGGTAATTTTTAGAATTTTATAAATATGTAAAATGTAAATCATATTTCTTTTTTGATTACATCTTTGTTTATCAACTTGAATGCATCAGTTACTACATAGGTTGACTAATACATTTTCTTCTGTTGTGTCCAACTCCATGACAGTTACTATAACGTAAATCTTTTGTAGATTTATTGCTTAAAGGGATGCGCTTCTTCTTCGGTCTTCTAGCTTTGTGTCTAACATCTGGTACTCCAATTGGTCCTCGTGTCAGAGTAGCTTCAAGCTCGCACAGTACTGAAATTGGTTCCATATGCGACATATACACAATTTTCAACTTATCAGTAAAAAATATTAAAGAATAAAATATTTCAATATTGTAGTTGGAAGACTTACAAGCATAACATGCATGTATACATGGCATAAGTGTATGAAACCATCTTGAACAAGAACAATAGCTCTCGTTCAAGCGTACTACATAGGTTCGGTTGGTTTATAATCTAACATTTCAAATAAGCAACTATCAATGTGTAACATTTGCAAGTAATGTTTTTGTCTATTTATACTTGCCATTGATTTCATCATTCTTGGACAAAACCCAATTTCTAGGTTTTTAGCATGGAGTCTATTCTTCTCCTGAAGCGTTATAATCTTTGCTCTAATTCCATCAAGCATCATTCTTATCAATTTGTCACGTAGATTCTTAACCCAGCTATTGAAACATTCTGCAAGATTAGAAGTGTAAATATCTAATCTAGGATGAGAAGAATAAGCAGCTATCCAGTGTTCAAAACTACGATTTTCATCATTCACCCCAATAAGCCAGTTAAACATGTCAATATTTTCGGCTTTGATTATTTTAAATCTATAGTCAGCATCCGTTTTATTATACGATCTAGCAAGAGAGTCTAACATTCGATGAAATTTTGTAATTCGGGTGACAGATTTTAAATTCTGTTTAAAATGTTGAATACAAAAGAAGTGTGGTGATTCTGGAAAAATAGCACGCATAGCATTTATCAATCCCTTTTGTTTATCAGCTATAAATGAAAATCTACTCCAGTGATCTAAATATCTTTCAAAAGTATTTCTTAAACAGTTTAGAAACCATGTCCATGCATTAGTATTCTCACCTTCAGCAATAGCATAAGCAATTGGATATAACTGATAGTTAGGATCATGAGCACATGCAATAAATAATGTACCTTGGTATCTAGATGAAAGAAATGTACCATCAATACTAATAACTGGTAAACAACCTGCTAAAAAACCATCAATACATGTTTTGAAACAAATAAAAATTCGTTCAAAGCTATTGTCTTCAATGGTTTTTATACAGACTCTACTGCCAGGATTTGTCTCCATAATTCTTAAACCATACTCTTCAAGACTAGCATAGGCATCAGCATAACTACCGTTTATTTCAGCTAATGCCATCTCTCGAGCTCTCCAAGCTTTGGCATAAGAAATTTGTATCCGATGTTCTCTACGGATATCGTTTACTACTTGCGATGGACTATAAGACTGGTTATCCCTAATTATATCAATAATTTTATTTTTAATCCACTTAGTAGTAGCTAATGGATGTCATCCTCTTGTTAGTCCACTTAAACAAGAATGTCGACTTTCTAATGTACTAATGAAAAATATTTGTCCTGTACTAAGGGGTCTAGCATATACTCTCCAATTACAAGCTGGTTGATCACAAGTATAAATAATTCCCCTAGAATTGTTCATACTACCGGTTGAACATGTAAAGTTATGTTCAATTGCTATATTACTTATAAAATTTCTAAACTGAAGCCGTGTAGTAAATTGTTGTCCGACAAATAATTTATGAGTGGTACTACTACTAAAAGTATCATCAAAATTATTATCTATATTTTTAATTAAATTATCACTATTTTCAATAGTTTGAAAATCATCAAAATCATCATTACTAGGTAGATCTACTGGTTCTTCTTCTTCTTCATGAGTTGGAAGTGGTCGAGAAGAACTAGCACCCACTTCATAATTAGAAGCACGTGGACGTAAAAATATTTCAAGTGGTGGAAAAACTTGAGTAACAAAAATACTTATAAATGACGATTGCAAATTAACTTCAAGAACAAAATTCTATGCTTGATCAGAATCTATTAACAAACAATGAAAAAGGAAAATATGTCTTAAAATAAATTCATATCGAATAGAAAAAGAGTTAATAATCAGAGTTCATACACTATCTAATGTACTAATACGATCGGTTAAAAGAAGTTGTGTAAAACCGCCTTCGTATGATAGCCTATTTACTGAACCTTCATACGAGCACAATATTCTTAGTCTCTGATCTATATCGAAAAAATGGACAACTTCTAATCTTTAGAAAATATTGAAGAATGTAGAGCGCTGCTAATAGAAACTGGGAGGAAGAATAGAAAGAGTGAAGTGGGAATGAAACTCTTTCACATTCACCCCGTTTATATAGATGTAATCTCTAACCGTTAGAAATATAAACGTTGGAAATGTGAACGTTATACAGTAAGTGGAACGTTGGAAGGGGTGGCCCGACGACATCATAGATGGCGCCGGGAGGGGGAGAGGGGCTCTGGTGACATCATAGATGGCGCCAGGGGGGCGGGCTCTAGCGCCATCAGAGATGTGAGGCCCTCTGGCGCCATCTCCAATGTCGTATCATCATTCTTCATGTAATTTCGTCAAAACTCTCTTCTTTTCTATAAATACATTAAACTTCAAAAAAACCCCTAAAATTACTTGAAAAAAGAAGAAGAAGAAGGATTATCATCTTCCAAATTGGTATCTGTAAATTTTTAGTCTTTCTTCCGCAGTCCAATCATATTCCACTGCTGCCAGAATTTGCGAAATAAAAAATTATCTTGAAGATCACGATGGCAGAATTGTCATTGTTAAAAAGAGTAGTACATAAAATATGTTTCCAATGTGAACAAAATTGATGCTGCTGCTTCTACCCCAAAGCATTTTGCACATTAATACTAACATTATATGTATATTTCAAACAGTTTAAAACCTATTAAAAAATATATATTAAAATGTATATGAATAGAGGTGAACAATAGTAATATTAACTATTAATATACGGAGTCTGGATTAATTGAACATTTGTCATGAAAATAATTAAATGATTAAATTTTGTCCTTATTTGTTGGTAAAGGGAATACCAAAATTTATACTTTGACCATTCCACCCGTGAAAAAGAATTTTTTTTAGGGTTATTTAGTAATAAAATCTCACATAATAGTTGATACTATGACAGACACAAACAATAAAGTCAAAATTTTTGAAAACTCAAACCCTAAATTTAACTATTATGTGAGTCCCTGTTACTAAATATCCCAAAATTTAAATACAGGAGAAATGCTTACATGAACTGGTACGTGCTTCAACACTAGTGCTTCAATAATAGAATTGCACTTTAACTATTATGTGAGCCTCTATTAGTGTGTGTGTGTGTGTGTGATTTTTTTTTTTTGGATTTAAAAAAAACATTGTAGATTATTGAAGTGCAATAGTCACTAAGAAGTCGGAGTGTCCACCAAAGAAGTAGTGTCAGGACAAATCAGCTTCTAGGTACCCTGTTTGCCATTGATTGTCGTAGAAAATAACAGTTTTATTGGAGGACTGAGCTTTAACTCACAATTATAAACTCGCTTGTACAAAAGAGAGCCTAGGAACAAAATCTAGGAGAAGCAATTTAAGTATAATTGTTTAGTTTTGATTCTGGGGGGTGACGGTAGAGGCTCGAAAAAGTGCTATCAACTCTGCCGTACTCCTTGGACGATCGAACGCAACCTCGGCTCCGGCAAAGAAATGCTCTCTCTCTCTGTACGTCTCTCTGTGTGTGTACAAGGGAATAGCACCTTGCTAATTATAGGAATTTATGAGTAATAGGGGTGTACAACCACGTGGCTAATTTTGGGCCACATTCTTGTAATTATACCTCAAAAAGTGGGCTGTTGGGGATTGGTTAAGATTGATCATGATCTGTTTGTTGCACTAAATTTGAATTGTTAAGACTTGGTCAATTTTTGCCACGTGTCTCAACTGCTACTCTGTGGCGAGCCGCATGAATGATACATCCTGGCTGAGCCGCATGAAGGACTGTTCCATAGCTGAACTGCATGAAGAGTGTCTCATGACCGGGCCGCATGAAAGATGCATCCTAGCTGAGACGCATGAAGGACTGTCCCATGACCGAGCCGTATGAGAGTGGTTTCATGACCGAGCCGTATGAGAGTGATCTCATGACCGAGCCGCATGAGAGTCGCATAGGGGATCCGCATAAAGAACTGTCTTTGGAACTTGTAAACTGTGCCAGATATCATGATAATTTTCTCGTCTTTTTAGGAGCATGTCACGTCTTATCTTTATGTCAGAGCCATAATCTCTGTCAGAGCTGTCGCCTTTATGTTAGAGTAATTATGGCCAGCTGCTTAGGTTAATTTCGAACCGCATAAGGTTCCCCCTTTGCTTTTGGGCCGCATGAAACTTTCTGGGTTTTGAGCCGCATGAAGCTTCTTTGGATTTTTTGAGCCGCATAAAATCCTCATGGGCCGGATGGAGCTTTCTGGATTTTGAGCCGCATGAGACTCCATGTTGATTTCGAGCCGTATAGAGAATCCTCTTCTTTCCTTGCGCTTGTGAAGGATCACATCTCGCAAGTCAAGGACATCTCGATCAACCTTTGCACTCACTTTGTGGGCCCGGGTATCCCGAGCACACTAGTGTGTAGGTATCCTGTTTGCTCCCTGATGCGGGGATAGTAAAAGCACTTGCCCTCGATCTTTGTTGGGAGACTCTTGAGAATCACCCTGTCTGTTTTTCGTCGGGGGCTGGACACGGGCGGTTCTGTACCACTTTTCATCAGAGGCCCGCTTAATAGTTAGCAGGACGCTCTGTTGGTCAGAGGTTGGGATAGCTGACTAAGTTCGACGATCCCATACTGCCCTAGACTTCTTCGACTTAGCACCCGAAGGTGCGTAGTAGAAAGAGTCCAAGTTGGAGAAGCACCCTGTCCATTTATCGTCGGGGGCTGGACACGGACGGTTCTGTACAACTTTCCATCAGAGGTCCGCTTAACAGTTAGCAGGACGCTCTGATGGTCAGAGGTTGGAACAGTTGATTGAGCTCGACGAGCCCGTACTGCCCTAGACTTCTTCGACTTAGCACCCGAAGGTGCGTAGTAGAAAGAGTCCAAGTTGGAAGGAGGGAAGAGAAGTTGGTGCCCTTTTCAAAGGAGGCAAGGGGGCTCTATTTATAGAATGGAGTGAGCCCTTTCTTCTTTTTCTTTTCGATGTGGGACTAAAAGCAATATTTTCCATGCTTCTAGAAGACCCCCTTCAAAGTTTTCAAATTGCAAATTTAGAATACTTTGAATAAGAAGCATGGAAAGTAGAGTTGTTTTGGTGTGACAATCCTATAAGAGGTAGCATGGACGTGATATGTTTGGGTACTTTCGCTGGGGATTTTGTGTGGACTTATCATCCTTGGTGTATCTTGGTTTTAGGTACGGATAATAAGTTGAGAGAAACCATCATATTAACTCAGAGGTGGTGAGAACATGGTAAATATGGGGTTGATGGTAATGAGGACGTGGTGGGAGTGGACTCAGTTGAGGATACATAGAACAACTCAGCGGTAATATGGACGTGGAAGTTCTACGTAATGGGTAATGAATGCCACGGAACAACTGGGTTCCAGAAACATATGATTGTGAAAAAAATAGGAGTGCATGTACTAGAGGACCTAATACAGCATTTGTGGTCAACAGTGGACATTTGTGGACCTATTATCCTTTTTGTGTACTGGTGGTGCGAGTACGGATAATAAGTGGAGGAAAAGCCAACATATTTACTCAGAGGTAATGAGGACGTGGTAAATATGGGTCTAAAGTAGAGTCTTCCTACTCAAAGGTAATGAGGAAGTGGTAGGAGTGGGCCTAATGAGGATACACAGAACAACTCAGAGGTGCTATCAACGTGGAAGTTCTATGTATTGGGTGGTTTGTTTGTAATAGACGGAAAAATAACTCAGAGGTAATATGGACGTGGTTGTTTTTCCCGTTAGGAAATTTTGTGGACCTATTACCCTTTTTGTGCACTGGTAGTGCGAGTAATAGATTCAAATGATATTTTGTGGATCTACTACTCATTGGTACACCAGTGGTGTGAGTAATAGATTAGGATAATTTTTATGGACTTATTACCATTTTTGTGTACGGGCGATGCGAGTACTGATAATAAGTGAAGAGAAAACCAACATATTTACTCAGAGGTAATGAGGACGTGGTAAATATGGGTCAAAACAAAGCCTTCCTACTCAGAGGTAGTGAGGACATGGTAGGAGTAGGCCAAATGGAGATACACAGAACAACTCAGAGGTGTTATCAACGTAAAAGTTCTATGTATTGGGTGATTTGTTTGTGATGGACGGGAAAATAAGTCAGAGGTAATATGGACATGGTTGTTTTTTTTGTTGGAAAATTTTGTGGACCTATTGCCCTTTTGTGTATATGGAAATGCGAGCAAATAGATTCGAATGATATTTTGTGGACCTACTACTTTTTGGTACACCGTTGGTGCGAGTAATAGATTAGGATAACTTTTATGGACCTATTACCCTTCTGCGCACTGGTGGTGCGGGTAATAGATTAGGATAACTTTTATGGACCTATTACCCTTCTGCGCACTGGTGGTACGGGTAATAGATTAGGATAACTTTTGTGGACCTATTACTCTTCGGTATACCGATGGTGCGAGTAGTAGATTAGGATAACTTTCATGGACCTATTACCCTTCTGCGCACTGGTGGTGCGGGTAATAGATTTGAAGGAGATTCCGGTGGGAAAAAACATTTAGGGTGAAAGTTCAGAGGTCTGATCATACATGACTTGCTGCCCAGGATATGCGATATGAATCCACTCGGAGAGGTCAGAGAGTAAATTCAGCGGTAGCTGAGGGTACATAACTCAACAATCTGGGAGATTTAGGGTCAGAGTATAAGTTCAGCGGTACCAGAGGGTACATAACTCACAATCTGAGAGATAGTTGGAAGATATTGTTTAGTCATAATTTTTCTTGAGGAACTTGCCGTTGTTGTTGTTGTTGGTATTAGGACGTTTGATCTTATCCTCTCCATCCGAGATATGCAGCCCCAGTTGGCGAGCCTTCTTCAATTTTGCTTCTGCGCTAGTGGCACTGATGATGAAGGCCTTCCAGTCTTTAAATTGATCTTCGCCTATCCAGAGGCTGATTGTGGGGAGCAGCCTCTTTTGGCAGATCTCAATTAAAGAAGAGTCCGGATTACTGGAGGGCAATTTCATCGCGGTTTGACGAAGGCCTTTCAGCTCTTTTTCTCCTTGGACAACATCCATGAGGGTTGATATTGTCACATCTTGTCCCACCTTGTAGAACAATTCCAGGAACATATATTTGAAGCCGGCAAAGGAATGAATGCAGTTATCCGGCAAGTTGCGATACCAATCAAATGTGACCCCCTCTAATACCCCAATGAACAATCTCGTGAGGATGGCATCGTCATGCGGCAGATGGTCTATTATGACTTCAAAGTAGGTTATGTACCGACTTGTAGAGGTCTTTCCGTCATATGGATTGATATTGAATGGCTTGTATCGTGGAGGAAAGGGGACATATCTCCATGCAGCGGGATACGGCTGTCGTATCCTGAGGTCTTGAGAGTTTTCTCGGACATGAAATATTGTACGGAGCTTCTGGACCTCTCTTCTTGCCTTCCTAGCCTCTTCTGCAGCAGTGGGAGCCGATACTCCGGGTGGATTATCGCCCGGGGTTGGTGCGGTCGTGTTTGAGTCCGCATTGGCGGCGGAACCCAAGCTTGTTTGACCAGGTGTCCTTGCTTGTAGATCCGGTAGGGCCGCCTTGATCTCGTCCACTGACTTAACCAAGGTATGAAGTATGGCCTCAAGAGTGTCGAGGCGCAGTCGATCACTGGGACCGTCTTGATCATTCTCAGTCATGAATACTGTCTTCATGTGAGGAGATATGGAAGGCACTATAGAAGATGTGCCTTCCGAATCATACCCTTGCACAGAGAAGTCGTCGGGGTATGTGGAAATATTCTCCTCTGGTTCGGACTCGGAGGAGGTGCCACCCCCTGCATAGGAAGTTGTCTCGTCTTGGGACTTGTGGACGTTTTCAGGGACGTCAGAATTAGTTGTATCTGCTGGGAGGATTGTTTCCTCTGGTTCATCTTCTTGAAATATCGGATTGTTGTGGATGTTCCGAGGAGTGCTACCCCCAGCTTCAACTACCCCCGGGGATGTAGATGATGAATCTCCAAGTGTTAAAGATTTCGTCTTTGAGCGGGTACCTTGATAAACTCCTCATGTGATGGCTGTGGACAACCGCTTAGATGAGAGTTTCTTGGCCGCGCTGGTTGAGATTGTAGTGCCCCGCTCCACGAAGACACTAGATAGACAGAAAAGATCGGATTGCTGGCTCTGCAACAGAAGACGATTGATCTGGGTGAGTGGACAAAGACTCATTTTATGATTCGCTTGCGCCTAATAAGAATATGAGCTTTTGAATGAATATTGTTGCTAATAACAAGATGCTAGACTTTGAGTATGCTTAAAAGAGAACCCGCACATTGTCTGCTAAGAAAGAGAATGGTTTCCTACTTGAAAAGAAGATGGAATTGTTTATGACTTGCTCGATTGATGCATGATGGTTTTATTTGATATTGCATGTGCATTGGGGTATCCACTTAGTGACGAGCTGAACCCTAGAGAGTCACAGCAGCTAGCGACGAGCTGAACCCATATGAGTCACAGCGGTTAGCGACAAGCTGAACCCAAGAGTCACAGCGGCTAGCGACAAGCTGAACCCATGCGAGTCACAGCGGTTAGCGACGAGCTGAACCCGTGGGAGGCACAGCGGCTAAGATGGAAATGATATGTGGCTTTTCAAAGATGTTTTCAAAAAAAATGTAAACTGACTCTATATGCATGGAATAAACATAGGTAAAACTAGCAAGATCACATCACAAGAAAATGTTTTCTCACTAAATGAACAGTGATCGTTTCAGAAGAATGTAGCTCCTTTATTCACAATCACCAGTATGCTGATATACTGACCCACCATCAGTCTGCATGCAGGTGCACTATGTATCGAAAAGGATATTCCGAAGTGATAGCCCGAGCCTCATCCTCAGGAGCCAGAAATCAGAAGAGATGCCAAGAGATGACATCTGTTGCAAGAGTTTGGTTTTGTATATAAAAGAATGTAATGTATGGGAACGAGATCATTGTAATATGTACAGTTCTGAGAGAATGTAACATTGTACCAGAGAGAATCGAGAGCTTGTAATCTGTTTAAATGAAATCAATAAAGAGAATTGTTTCTTGTTACCATTGTGTTCATTGCTTGTATTCTGAAATATATCCGCTGCTGTTTTAATTATCTGCGATACGTTCCGCTGTGTATTGTTAACCTTGTCTATCTTGTCTTGTTCCAGGTCTTGGCCTTGTGCAAGCGCAACTTAGGCTTGTACGGCATCACGCCTTAGCGAGGACGAACGGTCTCACAGAGTCCGAAGCGAGGACGAAAGGACTCTGCGGGATCGGGGCGTGACAGAGATCATCGGGCTGGAGGTATTTATTTTCTTCCCCCCTTTGCTGATAGGGACCTTCCAGGCTGAGTTATATGAGGCGAAAGGAAGCGCCTCGTCTCCCGAGCTTTATTATAGGACCGGTCCTGACTGTTGCAGTCGTTGGAAGATGGACTGCCGGTCCTCTTATACTGCTGTCTTCTTGCAGCAGCAGTTGACAATGACTTGAGTGCGGTGATGTCCATGGAAGGACTCTTTGTGCACCAAGGTTTTTTCTCTTTTCTTGCGCTTGTGAAGGATCACATCTCGCAAGTCAAGGACATATCGATCAACCTTTACACTCGTTTTGTGGGCCCTAGAATCTCGAGCACACGAGTGCATTGGTATCATGTTTGCTTCCTGATGCGGGGCTAGTAAAAGCACTTGCCCTCGATCAATGTTGGGAGACTCTTGGGAACCACCCTGTCCGTTTGCCGTCGGGGGCTGGATACGGGCGGTTCTGTACAACTTTCTATCAGAGGCCCGCATAATAGTCAGCGGGACTCTCTGATGGTCAGAGGTTGGGACAGCTGACTGAGCTTGACGAGCTCGCGCTGTCCTAGACTTCTTCGTTCTAGCACCCGAGGGCGCATAGTAGAAAGAGTCCAAACTTTGCCGTATAGACTCTGGCATATTCTTATTGGAGCTTCTGATGTCAGGACCGCATGAGAGGTCGTCAAAGACTGAACCCGAGCAACGTAGAGCAGATGGCCGACGTCTGGGATTGGATGCCGCATAGGTCATCTCCCTGCGGCTAGGGTTGGTGGCCGTATAGGCATTCTGCATGCGACTGGGTTTGGTGGCCGCATGAGCCTTCTGCATGCGGTTGGGATTGGTGGCCGTATGAGCCTTCTGCATGCGGCTGGTATTGGTGGCCGCATGAGCCTTCTGCATGCGGTTGGCACCCTTATACGGCTTCTTCCTGGACCGCATAGAGTTCGTATTTGCTCCCGCAAGTCAGCATCGTAGTCTTTTCCTTTACCGGGCTTGGGGACAACAGGGTCCTCCGCGACCTGAAGTGGGGCCGCATGTATGTCTTCTTCGCCGTCTTGGGCAGTAGAGAACACTTCTTCCAGAGCTTGGGGAGGGGCAACGGTTTTGGGCCTCCACTCCTTGCGGGCCTTCTTTGGGCCGACTCGCTTCTGGATGGGACTAGCGCTGCCCTCGGAGAGCATCTCTTCAAACGCTTGCTGGTCGAAGCGAACAACCAGCATCTGTTGCGTAGAGCCAAGTTTGGCTGCGTCCGATTGTGTCACCAACTTCTCAGCAGTGGAGAAGTTAGTCTCCAACAAAGCTGCCATCGTGTTTGCCATTGATTGTCGTAGAACAGAACAGTTTTATAGGAGGACTGAACTTTAACTCACAATTACAAACTCGCTTGTACAAAAGAGAGCATAGGAACAAAACCTAGAAAAAGCAATCTAAGTACCATTGTTTAGTTTTGATTCTGGAGGTGACGGTAGAGGCTCGGAAAAGTGCTATCAACTCTGCCTTACTCCTTGGACGATCGAACGCAACCTCAGCTCCGGCGAAGAAATGCGCTCTCTCTCTGTATGTCTCTGTGTGTGTACAAGGGAATAGTACCTTGCTATTTATAGAAATTCATGAGTAATGGGGGTGTACAGTAACGTGGCTAATTTTGGACCACATCCTTGTAACTGTGCCTCGAGAAATAGGCAGTTGGGGATTGGTTAAGATTGATCATGATCTGTTTGTTGTACTAAATCAGAACTGTTAAGAATTGGTCAATTTCTGCCACGTGTCTCAACTACTACTCTGTGGCGAGCCGCATGAATGATGCATCCTGGCTGAGCCGCATGAAGGACTGTCCCATAGCCGAACCACATGAAGAGTGTCTCATGACCGGGCCGCATGAAAGATGCATCCTGGCTGAGCCGCATGAAGGACTGTCCCATGATCGAGCCGCATGAGAGTGGTCTCATGACCGAGCCGCATGAGAGTGATCTCATGACCGAGTCGCATAGGCGATCCGCATAAAGAACTGTCTTAGGAACTTGTGAACTGTGCCAGATATCATGATGATTTTTTCGTCTTTTTAGGAGCCTGTCACGTCTTATCTTTATGTCAGAGCCATCATCTCTGTCAGAGCTGTCGCCTTTATGTCAGAGTAATTATGGCCAGCTGCTTAGGCTAATTTCAAACCGCATAAGGTTCCCCCTTTGCTTTTGGGCCGCATGAAGCTTTCTGGGTTTTGAGCCGCATAAAGCTTCTCTGGATTTTTTGAGCCACATAAAATCCTCGTGGGCCGCATGGAGCTTTCTGGGTTTTGAGCCGCATGAGACTCCATGTTGATTTCGAGCCGCATAGAGAATC
Organism: Iris pallida; assembly: GCA_029216955.1. Classification (NCBI taxonomy): domain Eukaryota; kingdom Viridiplantae; phylum Streptophyta; class Magnoliopsida; order Asparagales; family Iridaceae; genus Iris; species Iris pallida. The sequence continues at coordinate 26,733,766 of JANAVB010043419.1, read as the reverse complement.
CCCTTCTTTCCTTGTGCTTGTGAAGGATCACATCTCACAAGTCAAGCACATATCGATCAACCTTTGCACTCGCTTTATGGGCCCGGGTGTCCCGAGCATATGAGTGCGTAGGTATCCTGTTTACTCCCTGATGCGGGGCTAGTAAAAGCACTTGCCCTCGATCTTTGTTGGAAGACTCTTGAGAACCACCCTGTCCGTTTGTCGCCGGGGGCTGGACACGGGCGGTTCTGTACAACTTTCCATCAGAGGCCCGCTTAACAGTTAGCGGGATGCTCTGATGGTCAGAGGTTGGGACAGCTGGCTGAGCTCGACAAGCCCGCACTGCCCTAGACTTCTTCGACTTAGCACCCGAAGGTGCGTAGTAGGAAGAGTCCAAGGTGGAGAACCACCCTGTCCGTTTGCCGCCGGGGGCTAGACACGGGCCGTTCTGTACAACTTTCCATCAGAGGCCCGCTTAACAGTTAGTAGGACGCTCTGATGGTCAGAGGTTGGGACAGTTGACTGAGCTCGACGAGCCTGCACTGTCCTAGACTTCTTCGACTTAGCACCCGAAGGTGCGTAGTAGGAAGAGTCCAAGTTGGAAGGAGGGAAGAGAAGTTGGTGCCCTTTTCAAAGGAGGTAAGGGGGCTCTATTTATAGAATGGAGTGAGCCCTTTCTTCTTCTCCTTTCTGATGTGGGACTAAAAGCAATATTTTCCATGCTTCTACATACCCGTCAAATGTTTCCATCGATGTCTCACAACTAAGTTATTTGGAGTTTATGAATGGAAGTAGATGTCTCGTGCCCACCCACAACCAGACTAGGTTATTTGGAGTTTATAGACATACTTAGACGTCTCGTGCCCGCCCGACACCCTTACAACCCAAGAAGATCAAGAAGCAGCACTCAAATAAAATATGATTATTAGTCATCTTCATCCTTCCATCAACCAAAACAACCATCCAAATGCATCAAATATATCCTCGACTTCATGGTGGCACGTATCGTCGGAATAAAATTGGCAAAACTCACTATCCACCTCGATCCAACTGCACTAGCCATCTTCATCCCTCCGGTCTCCTCCTACCTTTTTCTCACTCTCCTAACCTCTTCCTATCTCCCATCCTTGTTGTAAAGATTCGCGATCACGATGCCGTACCCCGGCATTGTTCGGGTTCATCTCCAACGTCCTTCCAACTGCAAAATCGGCCATCTCTATCCTGAAACCACCGAGCAAAGACCCCCACACAACTTTATTGGGATCTATTCTAATATCCCTCACTATCTCCATCGCGACTCTTTAGCCGCCCGACATGAGATGACACATCCGTAGTGTTAGATCGTTGGTCGATCGACCAACCCCTCATGGATGCACGCATTCAGAATCCCTCAGAATCTCTACGATGGTGATATCGTCCGGCACTAGTTCCCCGAGCTCCATCTCCTTAAAGGTCGCGATGGCACTCTCGCCCCTCCCGCGTAGCGCGAGTTAGTTGATCAACGAATTCCAAGCCAACGAGCTTTTCTCGGGAAAACCGCCGAACACCCACCTAGCTTCTTTCAAGCTCTAACGTTTTCCGTACATATCCACGAGGGTATTCCCCACGAACGAATTATGGGCGTACCCATGAACCCACTTCCCGAACTGCAGCATGCCGACGTGCCCACAAGCTGACAACACGCATAAGACATAGATTGAGTTCAGGCGTGCGCCCAGCGCAAACATCACGAGCCTCAGGGAAGAGCTCGTTATGGGAGAGACTAGCGATCGCTACATTCCAAGCAGGTATATCCCTCTCCGACATTTCCTCGAACACCAACAAGGTACTCCCTGTAACGCCCCGTACCGTACGGTGAATTATGCTGAATCGATTGAGGTGATAAGGTATGAGCTTGATTCGAGAAGTTATGGTTTCAATTTGAATAAGTATTAATTGAGTTGGTTTCAACGTATAGATATCAAGCAAAGTCCCTTGCAACGAGCCCACGCGTAGGCGATAGACAGAATCAGTGGATGAGTGCGATAGAGCATGAAGTGCTCGCATGGTTAGCACAGACGAGATGATCGTGCAACGAAGTTAAGGTTTTGGGCCGCATCGACTCGGCAGATCGATGGGCAGATTGGCTTAAGGTGTGCGGTTTCAGACCATTCTCTACTCCTTTATGCCTAATAAAATGTACCCTGAAATACTAGTGTTGCTATTGAGTTAGCGAGCGTGGCTCGAATCGGTAACGGTCTTAGTGTGTGTCGAACATTAAAATAAAACATTGAACAATCAACAATTGAGACGACGTGCATCAAGCGCATTGTAACCCCACGTTCCCTAATTTTATGATTTTTTTTTGGGTATTTTAAATTTTTTAAGTATTATTCTGAGTTTATTTTGAAAAAAAGATAATTTTCAAATTATTAATGTCCTCTTGAAATTTTGTAAACGAATTATTTATTATTATTATTTTGAGGAAGACTCTAACAAGTATTTGGAGTGCTTTCCAAGTTTCTAACAACCCCTCTAACTACCTAACAACTTTCTAACAGATTTAGGGTAATTATGTATTAACTTTGGGATGGAGGGATCTAGTTGTAAATTTACCATTTACTTCCTTTCACTAGTTAATCTCTTCTGAGGAGAGAGAATACCAACTCTCTTCACTCCAACAGAGCTCAAACTCTCTCGAGCTTCTTTTTTCTTTTTCCTCAAATATCAAATCGAACCCTATCCCTAATTTCTTGTGGAGGGTCGGCCATGGCGACGACTCGACTTTCCCCTCCGGTGACTAGGCCTCACCATTGACAGCGAGCGGCGGCACACCACAAAGAAGGAGAGGCGTTCCCATCTCCGGCGATCCCTTTTCAGCGACGCACGCAGTTATTCCGGCGACTAGTCCACCTCAGCAGCAAGTTCGACCTCGACGACGTCAGTACTTCACTCTCCGGCGATTCTCTTCTCCGGCGGTGTCTCTCCTTCTCTCGACGCTCTTCGCCACGGGATCACTATCTTTCCAGTGATTAATCCGAACACTAGTAAGTCTTGATAGAACCTCTGAGAATATTCTGAACTCAGGATCGAATGATCCATTTTTTGGTTGGTTGCTAACCGATCTCCTCCTTCGTGTGTCGAACGAATCCTTTTACAGCGGTCCCCTATCAAGTTGATCGAATCAATTGGGAAA
>JANAVB010043419.1:26720612-26723112 GCA_029216955.1 Iris pallida | reverse complement strand
GGGACCGGCAAGGTTCGAGTCCCCCAATTGCGTGTGTGCGTGGGATTTCAAAAAAAAAAAAAAACTTAGGATTCAAGGTTTCAGGCATCAATTTTGGCTGGGAGGTAGATATATAACTTTTAATTTGAATTGCAAGAATATCTCATGACAAACTATGGGATAAGTGGTTTTGGAATGATATTTTTTCTTTTTTCTTTTTCCTTTTGAGTCGTTAGATTAATGTATAAAGTTACCAAAAATATAGAAACTTACAGAAAAGTGGACAAATTTTGTTGGTATAAATTTAGGTGATTTTCTTTGTAGATCAGGTCAGATCCAATTTTACACCAGGGAGTCTGGATTCTCTTTTCTTTTCTTTTTCCAAGAGTAAAAAATGTGCTAAACTGCGGACTGGGTTTATGAAAAGATAATTGCAGGTTAAGTGATAATGGCAGTAGTCTTGTGGAGGATGAATGTCAATATGAAGTATCTAAGAACTGCTGTCCACTTTGATATCATCTCTCTTATAATGAAGAAACTCTATATATAATAGCATAAACTCTGTTTAGTTCTCAAAGAGATGTATTTGGTAGAGAATTTTGGTAGAAATTTTGCCAACTGCGTCCCCATCTTGCCGATCCTAGAAATGGAGTAGATCGAATTGTATTTGTTGACATGGCAATGATGAGACGGAAATGATGACAAGGGAATGATGATGATGAGATGACTCGGATGAGATGGCTCTGATCTGCTACTGAATAAACTTCACTCCATTAACCGATTTGAGCTAAACTCTGAACGCTAGCATAGCCATGAAGCTAAGCATGCGTGGTGCTGTATACTGGATGTTAACAACTACTCTCTAGTCTCTCCCATACTCGGCCATTCACATTCTGCTACTTAGAATATCCTTTTTCCAACTGAGCCACACAGATGCAACCTGCTCATCTAAGCAAAGGTATATTAACAGTAGTAAGTTCTTATCAATACCCTCCCCATATTATGAATTTCCGATCCATGCTTCCTGTAGCATCCAATTGTTTCATCAGTGGAGCATGTATCTGTTCTGTAATTTTTTTGCAGCTTATGTACCATTCAATTATTTGATATTCTGAAGTGAGACCCTAGCTCTCTCAACCAGATCAACAAAACGCCCAGGCATGGCAACCAGAATATCAATACCCTCCACACAGTCAACAACAATAATCGAATCAGTAGTTTCTTGTATAACATAAGCTTCTTGATTCCCATCTTTGTGAAGGTTTAACATAGATTCATCACCAGGTACAATCTGACATTGGCACATGTTCAAACAGGAGGTTCTAGTCCAACTTACAACAGTATCCATGACTTCAGCTCCAAACCAAATTTCTTCTTTTTGACATGCCCGTTATAATTTGCAAGATCTTCTACATAAGTAGCATCCCATTAACTCTGTAAGCCCAGCATGGATGATTCAACCTTGTTGGCATCAGGCTCATCTTTATCAATTATAGAGGGTAGTGGATTGTTTTTCAACTTTGTATCATCCTCAGACTGATCCTTGACAGTTACAACATTGGAATGTTGAACTTTGTTGTCATGCGGTGGAACATACAATTCTTGAGCTTCATAATCATCTACAACTAGTGTAGAATCACTGTCATCTTTTTGTGCTTCGACTTCAACTGCAATTTGGCTCATTTTCTTTGAACTGTCAGAGTCTGAATCAACCTTCATGTATACTTCCTCAGTAAATCCTGCAGGGGAACACGAGCAGGCCCGAATGAAATTTCAACTTGCTTTGGGAATGTATTCTCCCAATGGCTGGCTGGCAGCTCGTCGTCGGCATTCGACACAGTCAATAGGTAAATCTAGCACTGCAATCATGTTATCTTTTCTATCATCTACTCTTCGAAGATTCTAGCACTGCAGCCAATGTGGATCTTGACTACATTTTCTTCCTAATTCCTGTTTCTCTAACAATGTCAATAGGTAATCTATATTTGGCTTACTTCTAACTTTTCCTTACTGTTTCTTTTATGGGTCGATGAGTCTCAAATTTCTATAAAATTGAGTTGGAGGTACAGAGACATGCATTTCGTAGTCGGGCGACGATGAGCTGCAGAAAGTGTTCAACTGGGCTTAAGCTCGGCTCCGGAACATCTGGATTCCCGTACCAAGGCCACAACACCATCGGGATTGCTCTCTTCTGCCTAGCTACTATTCAGGTATTTCAATTTTCAATTATGTTATCTATACTACTTTGTTGTCTAAGTTCATATAATCTTTCTTGTAATCATAAACATCAAAACTAACTGTTGGTACAAAAATTTGTTAACAGTTGCAACCTATACACTATAAGTAGTTTTTTCTTCTTCTCTCGATCCATGTTATATTTCATCTTCCGTTTAGTCATATTCGATCTGTGACATAGTTTCATCCAGTTCAGTGATAAATTCATGGCAATTGGATTTATTAGTACATTCCTATTTGTTAAGACGAGACCCCTACTAATGGGAGTGTTGCTTGACACTTTGTA
>JANAVB010043419.1:26540612-26715612 GCA_029216955.1 Iris pallida | reverse complement strand
ACAACTAAAGTCCAAAAGGAGCCCATTAGCAAAAAGGCCAAAAGTTATATATTAAATAGCCTAAAAATAACTTAATTTTTTTTCCTAATTAGGACTAAACTCTAACTTAAATTCTAATTAGCTAATTTAGTCTCTAATCACATGGTTAGTCTTCTAATCTAGGTTTACTAAGGTTAAACCATCTGCTAATACCAAGAGCACCAATCAAAAACTACAACACCAATCAAATTAATAATAAAATAATTAAAAATTCAAAATATTACACAATTACTAAAATACTCCAAATCTAGAAAAGTGGTAGTGATAAATCTATCCTCCTTAAAATAATTTTGTCCTCGAAATTAAAGACAAAACTGAACATATAAGAAGGATAGAAAAATCATACCTCAAGACTGAAAAAGATATGGGTATTGCTCGTGCATCTCATGCTCCCTCTCCCAGTAGACTCACCTGGAGAGTGATTCCTCCATGCGACATGAACCAAGGATATCGTCTGGTTCCTCAGCACCTTCTTTCGTGATCCATAATCTCTACCGGCTGTTCTGGATAACTAAGAGTAGGGCCCACCTCGATCTCGGAATGATCTAGTACATGGCTAGGATCTGCCACATACCGTATCAACTGCGATACGTGAAATACGTTGTGTACTCCCTCTAATACAAGTGGCAAGTACAGTCTGTATGACACGTCACCGACTCTTCTGCTGATAACGAAAGGTTCTATGAAGCGCGGGCTAAGCTTTCCATCTCCACCAAAGCAAATACTGTCTCGTGTCGAAGATATCCTCAGGAACACCAGATCTCCAACCTAGCACAAACATGGTTTCCAACTTAACTGTAACAATCACATGATCAAACAAAATCATAAAACAACAAAATCCTAATCCTAAGTCTAAGCTGTACCTCAAACTCCAAAGGTCTTCGATGGCTATCGGCCCAATGCCGATGTCTGTCCTGCGCCACACGAAGTCGATCTCTGATGAGCTTTACCTTCTCGGCTGCGTCCACAACCATCTCAGGTCCCAATAAATTTCGCTCTCCAACGTCATCCCAAGACAAGGGAGTACGACATCTACTCCCGTACAACGCCTCGAATGGTGACATCTCAATGCTAGCCTGGAAACTGTTATTGTATGCAAAATCCACCAAGTACAAATGATCCTCCCAGGAACCTCCAAAATCTATGACACAACTCCGCAGCATGTCCTCGAGTGTCTGAATAGTCCTTTCTGACTGTCCGTCGGTCTGCGGATGGTATGCAATACTAAACTTGAACTTAGTGCCCAAACTAGTATGCAGACTCCACCAGAAATAGAAAGTAAAGCAATTATCTCAATCCAAGACAATGCTTACCGGAACTCTATGAAGTCTGACAATCTGACGCACGTACATCTCTACTAGCTTTTCCGTAGACAAATCCACTTTCAATGGTAAAAATGGGCTGATTTGGTCAACCTGTCTACAATGACCCAAATCGAGTCTTTTCCTCCTGATGTACGTGGAAATCCTGAAACAAAGTCTATCGTAATGTGCTTCCACTTCTACTCCGGAATGGGCAATGGCTGTAACAGTCCTCATGGCCTCTGTCTCTCTGCCTTTACCTAGTGACAGATCAAACATCTGGCTATAAAGCGTGCTGCCTCCCCCTTCATTCCATACCACCATACATGCTTCTTCAGATACCTATACATTTTGTTGGAACCTGGATGCATAGAGTACTGATATCGGTGGGCCTCCTACATAACCTGCTCCCGAAGGTCTCCACTAGGCACACACAGTCTGGAACATTGCCTCAATGTGCCATCCTTTGCAATGACAAACTCATCCGCAAATCCTGCTCGAACCTGCTCTCGAATATACCACAGAGCAACATCGTCAAACTGAGTCAACTTAATCCTCTCCATTTAGTCTGACTGAATTTGCAGTCCCCACATCTGCATCTCAGCTCCTGGCACTATCACTTCGATCTCGAGGATCTCCAGATCTGCTAACAAGTGACGGACTCCCATCAAACACATAGCTACCAGATACCTACTTAAGGCATCAGCAACCGTATTGGCCTTCCCTGGATGATACTGCAACGAAATGTCGAAGTCCTTTATTAACTCCAAAAATCTCCTCTGCCTCATGTTGAGCTCTTGCTATGTAAACACATACGTCAAGCTCTTGTGGTCTGTGAAGGTCTCCATACGCTATCCGTATATATAGTGCTTCCATAACTTAAGGGCAAAGATAACTGCCTCCCACTCCAAGTTGTGAATAGGGTAGTTCTTCTCATGCGGATGTAATTGCTTGGATGCATAGGCAATTACCTTCTTATATTGCTGCAAGACACAACCCAGACCCTTTCCTAAGGCGTTAATGTATATAGTGAACCCGCCTGATCCTGATGGTAATATCAGAATCAGGGCTTTCGTCAACCGCTTTTTCAACTCATTAAAAGCGACCTGACACTCCTTTGACCAGATAAATTCTGTGTCCTTCCGGGTCAGCCTAGTCAATGGCTCTGCAACCCGGGAGAAATCCTGAACAAACCTCCTGTAGTAGCCTGTCAATCCCAGGAAACTTCTGATCTCTGTAATTAAATGAGTCGAGTTGGTCGCTAGTCGAATTTGAGTAGGCGAACGTTTATGTTGGACGAATGTTGTGTTGAGCTTTAAATAAGCGAATGTCACGTGTGTGATTGATATGATCGCCAAGGTACGGTTAGATTTGAATGAATGTCAAACTTGGACGAACGAATTTCATGTTAGTCCAACTGTTGTGCCAACTCGAGTAAGCGAACACTAGAGCTGAGATCGAAAAAGATCGCCACGGGATAGTTAACGTGAAATGGATGTCAGACCTATGCGGAGTGTAAAGTCGAGTAATGACTCGATTTTGAGTGGTATATGCAATACCACTTGTGCGATCAGTGCATCGAAGCATTGTATCGATAACAATAGGCTCGATTTCTGAGTGGTATATACAATACCACTTAGCGATAGCTATATTAAGCCGTTTGGTGACTTACAATAGATTGTGTCGAGACGATTGTGTCGGTTACGATAGGTTTGTCCTCAAATGGATAGAATAGTACGAAGACTCGAGTGGAAATGACTCGATAGAAGTCGATGCAAGTATGCTTCGATAAATTGAATTAAACGATTATACACGAAGTCGTATCCATAGATGATACTCGAACGAGGTTTTATTAAGTGTAAGTCGAACGATAGGCTGAGCATAGCGAGGGAATGTTGCGTTGAGGAAATAGTTGACTCAGTCGGAATTGAGTTAAGTCAGTGCAAAAATTGTTCGGAACAAGTTGAGTACGTACGAAATAATCGTGCAAAATGAATTTGAGTTAGCACGATGAGTCGGTAGCATGATTTAGAAGTACGAGTTAGGAATATGAGAATGAATATATGAATTAGAAATCGTATCTCAATAATGATAGTTAGTTACAACGAGATGGATCTTGATGCGTGCGAGACTTGATTCGTATTCAAGTTCAGATGATAACAGTGACTGAAATGAATTAGAGCCTATAAAAGAGAAAGATGTTCAAGTTATACATATCGACGATGGTATTGAGGCGTATCAAAGACGATATGCAATAACTCTGGAATACTTTGATCAAATGAATAAAAATTACGTTGAGTATTATTGTTGGATGAATGAGATGCAAGTTAAGTTGATGGAAGTTTGGATGATAATGGCAGGAATGCTTCGAAGAATTTGAGAGTGGATGGATATTACTTGGATGAAAATGAAAGTGTCTGGATTGCTTCATGGATAACCAATACGTTGACGTTCTTGTCTTGTGCAAGCGCAGCACCAGCTTCGCACATGCGTCACACCGATTTCGATGACTATTCTGCGTAAGCGTTGGTATGATAATTCATGTGCAGCAGGGATGGTCGAACTTACAAGGCGTGGCAAATTGGATTAACTTGTAGTTTGATGCGAAGGTAAATTTGAGGATTGTTGCGATAAGCATATAGTGTGTCAGATATTGATCGTGGATAGATAGACTCGTACTCAAGACGAACAAATATCGTTCGATTAGCGATATTGTTAACGGTAGTGAATGAGTGATTCGAATAGTAACGGCAGTGCATGAGTGATTCGAGTAGTAAACGGTGCATCAGTTGTGCGGGGGTAGATAAATTATGGATTAGAGAATTTTGTCGAATTGGATAAAGTCTCATAGGAATTGTCAGGAATTGATTTGGCTCCGCGATAGAATATAACATGGTTCGTAGTAACTGTCCCTCGTTGATGATTTTCAATTATCGAGCGTAGTTTCGGGACATATGACCCTAGAAGACTTGACCGCCAAATTAAGTAAATGTTGAAGTCCTATAGGATGACCCAATAAAGTAGCGCAAGAAATTTCGTCGAGGATAAAGGTTGATATAGTGCATGTTGAGGATAAGTCTAAGCGATTGAGTATCGTGTTTTGAAAGTTAGCAAGTATCCTTCGACTGGATCGATATGGTCAAAAATTTATGATCGATCGAATGATTACGTAAATAGACTTGGTTGGTCGATGATCAAATAGATGTTGAAGAACGTACTTAGCATCGTGATGTGATAAGGCGATTGTAAGAATTCTGCAATGCATGAGAGTGACAAATAGTAGAATGACCCTAAGAGTTCTGTCATAGATCGGTTTGAGTAACGGTTAGGCTATATGTGTTGAGCGCATCTATGTTACGAAACGAACTAGTTGGGATTGATTCAAAAATTGAGTAAGGAATTCCTATTCGATCAAGAATCGGAGATAGGCGTATCGTAAGAGACCTTGGGTCAAAAAGATTGTTGCCCTGAAGCATCCTAGACTCAAGTTGACCTCTTATGCCGGGAGAGATTAAGCACGATGTCTGGATAAGTTACCTAGCAGAGGTAGCCCCAGAAGCAATGCATGGATAGAGGGAGAGAATGTGAATACTATCAGGAAAGTTGTGTGCGAGGTTTAGTGCCACTGGTAGGCAAAGAAATTTGAGACGTGTTAGAATTAGTCCATGTCGTTGAGGCCAAATGTTATGAATGATTAGATGAAAGACTTGAGTTGTACGAGAGAAAGAAAACGATTGGACGAATAGGCATTGCGGAGAATTGTTGCGATCAGATGTGCAATGACTTAATGCAATGCGTGCGTTAGATGGACGGCGAGAAACTTATGGGATTGAAGTAATATTTTTGAGTTAAGTTATATGCAAAAAATGTTTGGAAGATGATCACGTGAATAATGCATACGAAAAGTATTTTGGTAATAGACGCTAAGATCTGACCAAGTCAAGTACGAAATAGGTAGTACTTAAGGATTTAAGTTGAGCATGTTAGCTTTGTCCCGATATCCTACAACTCACTTGGTTGAAATGCATATATTGGTAGAATGTCTAAAATATGTGTATGATCCAAACTAAGTTGTATGATTCAAGCGATAGTGGCACGAGATCGTGAAACGATCTAGAGAAATACTTAGATTGAATATTGGTTTCGGTTCGAGGATGAACCTTGTTTTTTGTGGTATATTATGTAAAGCGCGCTCCGTACGGTGCATTACGATGAGTCGTTGACTTGAAGTGTTGTGTTGACCCGATGAAGTATCGATGTGAATTTATGCAAAGCATAAGCCCGGTTTGAACAAAGTATTGACTTCGATTGATCTGGTGTACATGCTTCGCTTTTACGATGAATCATAAGGGGTCGACATTTTGCCTTGTTCACTAAAGTGTCCACAAAACCAAAATCTCGCCGACAACATATTGAGGCATGGGCAAGGTAGGCCAAATCGGTCAAATAGTTCAACGGAATGGCTAAGTCAGGAGAGTTAGCTATGCAACAAAGTTATAAAATTGAGCCGCATCAGCTCGGCGAGACGACAAGGTGTATCAGCTTAAGGTGGGCGGGTTCTTGACTCTCTCTCCATATTCTTTTACATCTAATAAATTGTATCCTTGTTTGCGATTATGGCAATTGAGTTAGCGAGCATGGCTCGGGCGATTAAAGCTCTTAGTGTGTGTCGAACATTAAGAATAGAACATTGAACGATTGAAGCGACGTGCATCAAGTGTACGGGTCACGGTAGGGCGGTGATGGTAGAACATTGAAAGGAAATATCGAGATGTGCTTCACGTGTACGACTCCGAGAACATTGAACACTAGGTGTAAACCCCCTAAATTTCTACTAAGAGTTTTTTATATATATAAATAAATTTGGTATTTATTTTCCACTTCGTATCTATACGTCGCATACGAGTTCACATTGTTGTATTTTGCGTAGCGTGCGAGAATTGCGATTCCTATTTGCTCGACTAGTGCGAATATGTGCGAGATACATATTTTTGTAAAAATATTTTCTTTTAGAAGTATGGTTTTTATAATAAATATGATTGTTCGAAGTTGTTACCAAAACCTTATTTTTATATAAAAGGATTATTTATTTCGCTATTCAAAAAAATAAGTAGTAGTTAGAAATTTTTGATATATTGTTATAAGCGAGCAACATGAAACTATTTCATGTTTACTCGTTTTTCGAAAACTATATATAATGGATTTATTTACTATAAAAATAGATTTATTATTTAATATTTCGGTAATTATCACAATTTTTGAAATTATTATTATTGGTATTTTTAGAAAATACAATTTTGAAAATATTGTGGTAATTTAAAAACCTTGATTGATTTTATTGATTTTATTGATTTATTTAAATAATGTAATTAATATCTATATTTGAAATTTGAATATTCTATATGAATTTAAACTAGAAGATGGAATGTAATTATATTTAAAATGATTTGGATTGGATTTGAATTTATTAAATTAATTTAAATTAGCGGTGGAAATTATCTAAGCGGAGTTTAATATTTCTAATCCTTATCTAAATGGAAATTTTCACCTCCTATATAAGGAGAGTTACCACCATCGCATCGTGCATCGTGTCTGTGACGACCAAAATCTTATTCCAGTTATTACAAATACACCACCTTCACCGTGTCGGACACACCCGACAATACAACCCATCTCCTACTCCTCCCTGTCGTCTCCAGCAACCCAATGACCACTCCGGCATCGTCATCCCAACACAGCCAATTCCACGACTCCCTCGTTCCGATCCACCAGGACCCAACACCACCACCGCTCTCACCCCACCAGTGGCCGTCCCCAACATCACCCCACGCCACCATCACCACCATCAACAAAATCTACACCACCGCCACCATCGCCGGCGCCCAATGTCGATGACTCCCGAAAACCTCACACCAGAGAAGAAGAACAAAAACTAAAATTTTGCAAAGCCTCACCTCTCCATCGTGCTCCCACGCCCAGGCTTCGCCAACGCCGACGCCAGCGAACGCTGCTCCTCTCGCGAGCGCCGCCGGCAGATCGGAGCAAACGACCCCCTCCACATCCAGAGAATGCTAGAGGTGCTTCCACCGCGCCGAGCGACTTCTCCGCAGTCTACCGCGGCGAGCACGCGACCGCTGCCGCCTCTCTCGGCCGATGTCCTGACCGTGTCCGACGACCTGTCCTTAATAGAACTGATCTAATTCTCAGAACAAGAGGAATTTCGTGCTTCTGTCGAATCCCCCCTATCTCTTGATCGAGCTTATTATTTTTGTTATCATTATTTCATTATTTTTGTTATTATTTTTATTATTAGAGTTTTTGGTATTTATAAAATATACTGACTAGGATTTTGTTATTATAAAATATTTTTGAATTTAATTTATAATAAATACATTATTGGGTTTGGGTTGCTTAGAAATTTCATATATATTAGTAAATAATTTGCCCATTATTTATAGACTTCCCTAAAAATTATTGTTTGACAAAAAAAATTGAGCTTTTAAATTTACAAATAATTATTTAAATTATCTTCGACTAATAAAACATAATTTTATATCTAGAAAGTCTATTTTTACAAACATAAGGTATTACCCTAAAATGATTTTTGATTTTCAAGTACGTACCTAAAAACATATTTGGACTAATACAAACAAATATTTTTCCAAATTGTATATATAGTATTTTCAAGTATTACGTAAAAAGTTTTATAAAAATATTTCTAAACATACACTACACCAAAACAGTAATTTCCTAACGACTATAAGTGTTAGGAAAAATTTTCCTAACACTTTTTTGCCGTTGGTAGTTGGGCGTGGGAAATTTTTCTAACAGTTTTCCTAGCAGTAAAAAACCGTTGGTAAATAAAATTTTCTAATGGTAAAAAACCGTTGGTAAGTAAAATTTTCTAACGCTAAAATACCGTTGGTATTCATGAATTCCTAACACTTATAACTGTTGGTAATTGTAAAATTCTAACGCTTATAACCATTGGAACCCTTGAAATTACCAACAGTTTTTTACCGTTACAAATGGATAAAAATGAATTAAAAATGATGGCTTTATTAAGCTTTAGCTCTCAACAGCAACAACAAAAAAATAGTCCTATATCTGTAATTCCTTGACAACAGTAAGCAACAACCTTGTTGAACTCGTGCTAGATTTAAAATATTTAACATATGCGACCCACGGATCAGCATAAACTTAGAAACCAAAGTAATCTTCCAATAGTCATTAAATTTTATTAAAGCTGAACAAAATATCTTGGCTACAGAAATTTCTCATGCTACCTACATATATCAATATCAAATTCAAACTCATCCAACATAAATGTGGATATTTGGTGAAGTCATACGGCTATGACGTCGTTCACCTCTGGAGCCCATATCCCTTGAGCATGGCGCTCACCCTGATGAGCTATAACCCCCTCTTTAGGACGGCCTCCATCGACTGGTAGCAGTTAATTATGTGTAAGGTGAGGAGGTAGATGGAATTTGACATCAACTCAAACTTGTTGTGCACTTCGATCAACCAATCGGCAAGAATGTCCCTCATCTTCGCGTTGATCTCCACTTGCGAGCCGGTGTAATTGTGTGGCCTCCAAGAGTTCTGCACTAGACACATAACTTTTTATTAAGTAAAGCCAGAGGTATTGTCGTGTGAATTTTTTAATATATATTCGATACTCTGAATATGTATAGAACCTGTAGAAATTCTCGACGTAGTCTATAACAGCCAACTGACCAGCAGTGTCCGGTGTGTCGATGTCAGGAATGAATGGCTTGGTTTCAAAGACATTAAATTTCAGAACATAAGACATGTTCTTTGGTAACAACAAAAATTCGCCATTACACTTATTTCCAAATGAGCCATGAATCAGTAATTATTAGTTTCTAACATGTAATGATTTATAAACATGCTAAAATTTAGATGCACAGTCTATTGACTAATTCTTTTTATGCTTAGTGAGCTCATTGCTTGTGTTAGTAAAACCTAGTACAATATGCAAAAAAAACTCCCTTTTTGCTTACAAACTACATTAGTTATGCTAGTAACTATAATAATAAAAAAGGTGTCCTAGTATATTCAAGAAAGTGAGTACTCCATATATCAATGTGAATATTCACAAAAAAGTGAGCTCTCCATATATCAATGTGAATATTCACAGTAGTGCAAATTTGTACAACCTCGAATATTGTATTATCACCTTCTTATCACAATCAAGCCACAGAAAAAGACATTGGCATCTCCTAGCCTCCTCCTCCAATGTCCTTTTGATGCCCAACTTGTCCTGCACCAACATATAGAAAGTTTACAATAATCAATCTTTTAAACCATGCCAAAATTTTATAAATAAAATTTAATAAAAACCAAGAGAATTGACAAGACTGCACCTTAGTATCAAAGACATGACTTATGATATAGCTTCATCAATAAAGAGCATAGAGGGACAATGCCCCAACCATTGTTATCCTTGAGTCTTGTTACCCTTGAGCATGGAGGGAGCATGGAGGGACTTATGATAAAGCTTCTCTGGGAAGCAGGGACACTCAAAGTCTTGTTGTGTCCATGTCACATCATGTTGGGCACATATTGCACATGACAGTGACACACCAAAATACACTAGAAACACACCAAAATGTATACCAATACTATCGTGTCCTTACTATCCCGTGTCATATTTGTGTCCATGCGATGTGTGTGCGATGTGTGGGCGAGTGAGCGCCGTTGGAAACGTTAGGCATTTGACCCACCATTAACACAAGCGATCCCACAATGGCTTCTTGAAAACTAAAAAAAGTCGAATACAAAATTCTTGTATGAGGTATAATAGTATTCGTTTGAGGCTTGTTATTTTGTCCTGTTTCACATTCAACAATTATCAGCAATAGAAAACTAAAAATTGCCAATACAAAATTCCTTTATGAGGTATAATAGTATTCGTTTGAGGTATGTTATTTTGTCCTATTTCACATTCAACAATTATCAGCAATAGCTGACCAAAGAAACACAAAATAACATCAGAATATGAGGTAAACCAATCTTTTTATTTTGTTCTGGATGTCCACCAGGCATACAAAACGAGTTTTGAGTTTTGAAAATATTGATAATCCAAATTGTCTATATATCTACATACTGAGAAATCTATTTAGGCCTATGTTAAACTAAATACAGATCCTTGCTTAATTGTGATTGGTACTTACAACAATGCTCATCAATATTTAATTTATTAGTAGTCCGGACAGATATTGAGGAAGAGATTTGGCTTCTCCATTGTTAATTTTGTTGAAAAGTACAACAATGCTGATCATCATTTAATATAAGTAGCGAACTAGACTGACATTGAGAATGAATTTAGCTTTTCTCCTGTTGTTACGACAGCAACACAATAACAGAAATTAGTTATGACAGCGATGACCACCATAAATATTACAAGGCCTTGTTCCAAATTGTTGGGAAAGTCTAGGAATGGAATGGAAGGACTCATGCATGAGGGAGAACAATTTATTTATATCTGTTTGCAAGAATGAACAAGGAGATTGAAACTCTAGAATTGAAATTTGTTCAAACTTTGTATGAATCGAAACTCCAAATGCAGAAGTGATCATGACAACAAGTTTCCGGATCAAAATATAACTTACAAGTGTATAGGGTCGAAAATAAATAAATAGCCTGTCTTGAGTTATTGTCCATAGTTTTCTCCATACTCCGATGTCTATTATATTAAGCCCAAGTAGTGGAAGAAAAGGCAATCAATGTAAATGTCAACTACCATGGAACAATTTGACGGTCAATGATAAGCTCATAAAAAGAAAGGCACATGCCACCATAGTAGTGACTCACGAATGCAATAATAGGAAGCCGAGAGATAGAAATGAGTGAAGAAAATGCTATACCTATCAAGACGTCAAGCATACTTCTTTCCCAGTGGGAGTTACGATGCAATCATCAGGTCCAAGTTACCTGCTGCAAATATTATTCAAAGGTAATCCATTAGCTAACCAGATAATGTTATATAAACTAAAATACCACAAAATATTAGCACGCATTTGTTAAGTATATAACAATAACCTGACATTAAGATTATTTTCATACCGGCTATTTCATCTCTTAGCCAATCTTGTCCACATACCAATTCTGCTGTTGATCCTTATGAACATAACAACACTACCCAGGATAATAATCTGAAACAAGATCACCATCAGTCCTCTTCTTCTTCAGCACTATGAAAAGACTATGTAGTCAAAAGAGAAGGGCACTACCATCGAGCAGATGCAGGCATTCACAACATACATCACAAAGACAAAAAAATCTTGTAATTGGCATGCGCAACACAATTATTTATCCATACACACTGATGATTCTGCGTGCATGCATCAAAATGTTCTGTTGGAAAAACCAATAGTTTCAAGTTTAAGGAAACACAAAATTTAGAACACATACCATTCTTAGAACAGATATTTTGTAGACGCAACTGTGGTGGGCACTTATGACAATACCTCAGGTTTCCACCCTGAAAGATTACCATAATATTATTGTTAATTAACGTCCTACAAGATTAACATAATACCAAGCAATATCCGAGTTCAGATCCATCTGCTGTTTAAACAGATTTCTAAAAATTTAGATTGCTTTCTCATCCGAATACAAATTCAGTATATCAGAATAATATAAAAATATATTTATAATATTGTTATTACTGTAGAATTTTGGTACTACTCTCAGAAGCATGGATTGATGTGAAGCAAATCGTAAATTAAATAAAATGTTTAATTAAATAAAGTGCTATCGACATGGAAGATGATAAAAAGAGCAAAATAAAGAGTTAGTGAAGAACAACATCTGGTCCAACTTCCCCACGCGGATCTTGAGCGAGAGGAGGACGGTGAAGCATAGGAGTCAAAAATTTGACAAGCACACCATTATAAACTTCCATGGAACTACACATAGAGCCTAGCCATATACCTGCAATAGAATCAATGAGTGCAGTTTAAGTAATAATATAACAGATAAAATACTAAACACTTGACATACTTACACACCGATGTGCTAATGTGTATAGGAAAATAGTCAAAAATTTACGGTTTGCTAAGAACCTTACAATAAATCATTATTTGACTCTTCATCGTGAATAAAACTACTAAAAACTGTCCCCGTTGGTCCTTGTGAAGCTTTACGTCGTTTACGAGAACTGGTAGAGCCTTCGCCTTTGTGTTTCTAATTAAAATGTCAAAATGACAAGAAACTTTTGAAAATGTACATAAAAGAGCAAAAATGATAGACACACATAAGAAATATGGATAAATTTGAAAGATTGAGTACTCACCTTAGTGGAACCATCAGCCGAAGAAGGATATAGCTCATATACAATCATGCTATACTTCTCTATAGCTTCTTCTAGAGACATGGCACCCAATTTCTGATGCATGTCACCAGGTTAAGAGATCCTCTGCTCCTCGGTTCAACATAGTTATTTTACACTTGCCTTGGGCTTGAAATGAATGATACACTTCAACCTCAAAACAAAACAAAAAAATGACCCAAACAACATAGTTATTTTACACCTACCTGTAACTTGGTAAATTGGTCAAGCAACCAAATAATCGAAATAAATGCACTAATTCATATTGGTCCATATGATGTGTCAAACGATGGTGAATGGAAATTTGTATTTGGCTAGTATCCACACAGTGTGATAATGGCAAGCATGCTCTTGTTCCATGCTAGACTAGAGCCGTATTAATGATGTGATACCAACTCCGTATCTGCAATTAGTCCCATGTGATCATGTAACAAACAAGCATCCACTCCATTTAATCCTAATATCTCTAATCTTTAGAGAAAAGCTTGTTTGAATGGAAAGTAAATGTTGCTCCAGTTAGGATTCAACAAAGGGGGAGGATAACAATAATTAGTGAACATTATTAATCTAATTCACCATGTGACCTACACAAAACATTTTCGTTAAAAGCACTAAGATAGCCTTCCAAGCCTAATGGACTCTGGATACGCAATATCATTAGTGAATCTGACTAAGAAATAAGAGATGTACACTAGTCTTGGTTTTCATACCTATATAGACCTTTCACAGCAAAAGATTGGAAAAGTTCTTCTATCATGGATGGGTTCTTAGCTTTGAATCAAAGGTTGTTACAA
Organism: Iris pallida; assembly: GCA_029216955.1. Lineage (NCBI taxonomy): Eukaryota > Viridiplantae > Streptophyta > Magnoliopsida > Asparagales > Iridaceae > Iris > Iris pallida. The sequence goes on along the minus strand of JANAVB010043419.1, from coordinate 26,702,119 downwards.
ATGGCATATAATGCTGATTTACTAATGTGTGGGTTAAGCCCCCCTCCACCAATTAATGTTCCATTCTAGAAGTTGACCTGTTTTCCAAACTTTCATTGCTGATCACTTTTCCATGAAATATTCTTCCTGTTGACATCCATTTCTACCGTGTTGTAAACCAATTTATATGTATCATTGAACAAGCTCCAAGCAATCATCCCACAAAACCGTTAGGGATTGAAAAAATTGTGTTAGGAAAACCTTATTGTGGTGTAGTGTTCCTTAGCATTAGTCGGACGGTGGCGGCATGCGCCAGCACATGGCCTCCAACTGGTTTCTTCGGGTCAGATATGAACATTCTGCCGCCAGGATGCACAATCACTGCAAATAGATTCAGCTTCTAGATGTTAATATTATAGTCAGAAAGAAAGAAAATGCTAAATTATAGTCGACTAACTATAGCTAAGGAAGCATGATCTCTCTGAAGGTCAATGCCATGTTTATGTCGTGCCAAACACGTGCCTTAAACAACACAGACAATCCCAAAGGAAAAACAGTACATGCCAAAATCTGTGTCGTGTCCATGTTACCATGTTTGTATCTCATCGTAGTATTCGTGTCCGTACAACATAGATCTATAGCTGGTTTGGTTGGAAGAATTCTGTGTAAACCTTGGTTGGTCATGAAGGCTGCAACAATTAACTCCTCAGCAATCTTAATCAGATGGGAGAGAATCTGTGCCAACTTTTGCTGACAATGAAATAGGAAGAACATATTGGAATATCAGCAGAAAATTCAACAGAAAATGTTGTTGAATTTCTGGGATGTTTCTTAATGTTAGGCGTCTTACCATAATTGGGTCACAAGTAGGGTAATTGTTCGCTCATGTATTTGTCTTGTTATTCCAGTAAAGAAGAAAATAAAAAGCTGCTAATGTAGTTCCCACTAAATTTTGGTCTACTAACATGAGTTTCCATCCAACCAAAGAACCAAACATGCATGTTTACAAGATTTAGGTGTGTCCTTTTGACTGGTGAATCTTTTCGATTAAAAAATAAAAGGTATTTTCTAAATCTAGATATTCATATCATAAGAAGAAACTAACATACCACTCTAGAAGCACATAACCACACAAAAAAGCCAACTGTAATGCATTGTGATAACTTAAAGACGAAAATACACATCTGGAAGACATATAAAAGAGACAATTGGACTGTACATGTTATTGAAACCAGATAATAGAAAGAAAAAAAGAAAAGAAAAACCGAACTAATTATGTACGCAAAGGGTATCTATAGGAACCTAAAACTGTAAATAGGAGCTGAAGCTAGTAGTAATCGTTAAGGAACTTTGTTTGTTTGTCAATTATGCAATGCAAATTAAAGTCTGAAATAATATTTGAAATAGAAGAGAGGCAATTGGACTGTACATGTAAACTAGAGTAGTAAAAAGATTGTAGTTAAACTTTATAATTAATGGGGCAATAGCAGGCTTATGGATATGCAATTACCCTTTCAATATTCTATCAACCAAAATGTTGGGTTGGAAATGTTTATTCCCATATAGAATACTGGTCCTCTAGGCAATGAAGGTTCTTCTCACGGGGGAATTTGACATATAGAAGGTTCAACTCAAGAAGTGAAGAGCAAAATATGTAAACAGTTTTTCTCACGGGGGAAGTTGGGTTGTCTTGTTATGGCTTTAAAAAAAATTAATCCTGAAATATATAACTTATCAATCCTTTTTTAGATTTTAGGACAATATGTACTTGTACTACACCAAAATAGCAAAATATGTAAACAAAAGAAAAATCAATCATTCTTGTCGTACCTTTACAAGAGGAATAAACCAATCCACCAGATCACTTTCCTTCATCCGAGCTCCAATTCTGCACAAGGATTCAACAGCCTTTACAAGAGGAATAAAATCAAACAGAGTCGTATCGGTATATTTCAGACCAGCCAGACACAACTTTGGCTGAAAATATACTAGGACACAGCAAATACTCTTGGAAAGAGGTCAGATACAAGATAACATTACTCTGTCATCTGAAACAGTTTGATAGTAGATAATGGATCTTTGGAGAAATTTATTTCTTTCAACCCATATTTGCATATTCCAGATTTCATCCATAAAATGCTCTAGAAACTACACATCTTAGACTAACCAATAAGTAAATCAACATAAGCCTTTAACTTTTTAAACAGCATGTATTATACTTGGAACATATTAAAAAAACGTAATATGTAGGAGAGAATAATATTTACCACTATAGAGATGTCGAAATGGAGGAAAGCGTATAAAGTCCTGCAAACTCCATTTAAGAATCCAGCAAGCGAGCATTATGTTGCAAATTTGCACGGATACAAGTTCGATATGTTAGGCCACTCATCCAGATATTTTAGGACTGAAATAACACTAACCTTAAAGCACCAAAATTTTACAAGAAACATGCTAATTAAATACATACATAACTGGTTTTAATAATTTTGTAGAATAAATGTTTTCTGGAAGTCCAATGCTCTCTGGAAGAGCACTATTTTCTTTTCTTGCAACTTATCTTAAAACATAAGAGAACTTACACAATTTTACAAACAGTTATTATTGATCTACTAGAAAAATTCTCATTTATAGGTTATCATGAATTTTATAAACAGCAGGTCCTAAACCCTAAAAATCTAACTGAATAATGAACATGAATCCGAGATTTAAAACACTGACCAAAATATTGTGGTAGACGAAGGCCGCAGAGAGCACCTCCGTCCACTGTTGTCCGTCTCCTGCTCCTCCTCTCTTCTCCGCCACTCTGTTAATTCCTGAAATCTTCCAAAAGTCAAGATCGTACGAATAAAAAATTGAGAAAAAAATTGGAAAGAGAAGAGCAAGAGGGGTCGGCATGTACGGCTAGTGGGTGGATCTGTCGGCCCGGTGGTCGATCTTGAGGACCTCATCGGAGTTGATCAGGAGGGAGAAGACCCGGTGCCCATACATGATACTTTGGTTGAAGTAGGCTCCTCCTCTTCTTCTTCCAGCATCTCGTTGCTCTTGTGCAGCGAGAGAGAGGGGTCATGTGTAAGCAATAGTAGAAGGAGGAAGAGAAAGAGAGATCCTGCCAAGAAATGGGAAAAAATGATTTCACTATCACCAGCGAGAGATAGGGGTCCTGAGAAGATCGCGCACGGGAAAAAAATGGGGGGAATGGAAAGTGTTTCCCCCCATAACACTTTCACCGGAAAGGCACTAATTTTTTTATTTTTAATTCAACATATTTTTAATTTACTAACGGTTTTAAACTGTTATAACATAAATAGTACATATTATTTATATTAAATTTTATTTTTTTCTATTTATACTAACGGTTTTTTGTTTCGCTAACGAGTTTTTACCGTTAGTAATTAGTAACAGCAAAAAACCGTTAGTAATTGAAAAAAAATTGTGTTAGAAAATTCCTCTTTTGGTGTAGTGATAGTATATGTATTTGTTTCCACGAGTTCTCTTCAACTATCTTAGCTGATCATGACTAATTGTATCCCTACTTTCTTTTCGATTTCGGACCCTTGCGCCTCGATCGTAGCTATTGGACTATTGGGACATGACAGCGCACTGCACCACCAGGCGACACACCAGGCAAGATACCTTGCCATCTTTACTGCTTACATTTAGTTGCATCTTATTATTTTGTTATTATTTTCTGCACTTTATTTTCAGTTATTTACTTTTCTTCTTATTTGTGGACCTAGAGTTGAGAGACTTCCGTCAATAGAGTACACGTCATTGACTTTGTCATGATTGTATCATGAGTTATGTGTGAGTTGTGAGTATCATGTAGTGGTCACTTACGCGTTGGCTGATCCCTCGTGCGCATGCGTAGGAATAACTGTCAAGAGATGCATATTAGAAGACTTGACAGTTATTAGGTATAAAACAGTGTTGTGGAAGTGACACGTGTTGGTGTGTCGTAGTTACGATACATGTATAGTATCATTGGGGGGAGGGGACAGCTACGAGCGTAGGGGCTACATTTACTTTTTGCACATTTATGGGCCGATAGTGACTCTTATGAGCACTACCTTCTGCCCCGGGGCCGATAGCGACTCTGAGGAGTGCTACTTACTGCCCATGGCCGATAGTGACTCGGATGAGCGCTACCTACTGCCACTCTTTATTTACTCTGCTGATCCTACAGCCCTTGCGTAGAACGTTGTCTTCAAAGTGCATATCACTTAGATGGTTAGGAACCCTGTTGTGTCGTAGTTTATAGTATTTACATTTGCAGTTATAATGTCATGTTCTTCTTGTATCTTGTTACGTCCCTCTAAGGACCTGGTGATCTCTCCAGGTGTGTGTTTCATGATTCATGCAGGTGCTCTAGCTAAGACCATGTCTTCATTCCTCTGTAATGATTGCTCTTGGACTCGTCATTTGCTTCGTTCGACCAAATCAGTTATTTGTATATTTCTTTCTTATTTAAATTTGTTGGTAGTGGATATGTCTCCGCCCAATGTTTGTACAAATGACTATTTGATTATATCATTAAAACTTCATATTTGTAGATGAGATTTAGTTTGAGCATGACTTTCTATATTTTATAGCTTATGTATACATACGAGCCTTTTATTTACTCGTATGTGTACAGCTGGCATGATACGTATCTAGTCCCAAGTATTTTGGGACTGGGGCGTTACATATTTTTGTGGTGGCCCATGTAGGTCAGATTGTCGTTCCAGTTACATGACTGTACCGAACGGGCTTGCAATATAGGATTAGAGTATATGATCTCATCCACCTGCTTGACCCTCTTCCTTGACTAAATTTTTTGAATCACTTGTTCAACTTCACTGATCTACATCTTGCTTGAGCTCTTTCTACCGTAATCCTTATTCCCACACTTGATAGAAAGATGACTACACTAATATATGCTCATAGGTCAACCACATGGCTAGAAGGATTACATTGACAACTACTATGCATTGAGATCCTATTTGAGTTATAAAGATATGAGGATAAGAGAGACCATATTTGAAGAATGAACTTACGGATTAGTTAATTCCAAGTTGGGTAGTGGCAATATTAATAACTTCGAAGGATTTTATAACTTTATTTGGATCTACAAAAGGATAGTGGGATCTATATACAGTTGAGAAAGGAAGTTGATTTGATTTTGAGTTTGATTTTGAAGGTCTTTGAGAAATATTATGATTCATTTGTTTATAGCTATACATCCTTGAAGAGATATAAAGTTAGTTAAAAAGAATTTTTGAAATTTAAATGTTGCTGTAAGATTTATGCGGAAGGTTGATAAAGCTTGGTTTTAAATTAGGTTGTATGGTTCCCAATTAATAAGTTCATAAATTTTTGAAGTAAGGTTATTAAGAATTTTGGTTAAAAATATTTTGAAGGATATAAAATCAAATTGGGGATCTATTTTAAACTCTTGTATGAATTACAATTGTTAAAAACCTATTTAAATTTTGAGTAAAGATTTGGATTAATGATAGAATAAGAAAAATATATAAACTGGAATTGTGACACAATAAAGGTTTATTCGAGATTGATTAGAAATTTTGAAAATCTTAAGCTATGATTTTGATGTGACTAGATAAAGTGGAGAGGTTAGTTTATGATACATTTTTGGAGAAATTTTTGTGTTATGATAAAGGTTATCTTGAGGTTGAATAAAAGAAATTTAAATTTTAAGTTATGAGTATGATTGGCAGCTTAGAAAGATATTTCATTAGATTAATTGGAGAATTATATTGCAAAGTTTTGAAGAAGTCAAATTATAGATTCAAATATGGATAGGCAACCAAGATAGATAAAGTAGTCCACACTAATTGCCATATCACTCATAACCATGATAGTTGTATATACTCAAGTGTAGTTGGTCATCTACCAAATCATATGGTTATATTTCAATCTTGACTCGCTCGACATTTCCACAAATCTAGATCTTTTATCATGACCACCTAATTGTTTGAAACTTAGAAATGATTAGAATCGTCTCCTTGACCATACCCTTATCTAAGAGACTATCATATCTCTAGAAACGGTATTCTTAACTTACTTTACCTTGTCTACGAGGTTTCCTAAATTATCTTATTTTGTGCTTTAACTTGGTTATTTATTTTGTGCGTTAATCACTATCTCATGAACTCTCACTTTCTATTTTAATTTCTTTTGTGTCCTTTACCGTGACTTGGCTATTTGGAGCACAACACAAGACTTTTCCCTCCAACAAATTCCATATGCAAAACCTAGACGAGCCCACCTTCATGTAGGTATATCACGTGCCACTAAAACACGTCTTTTTCTACTCTACTTTCATGATATGAATTTTGGGCCAAAAAGACTAAACTGTAACCCTTACCATGATACCGATATATTTATCGACCATGGATCTCGACTCAATTCCTTCAACCCAATAAATGATTATGGTCCACCTAATTCCTTAAATGCTCTGCTTGTGCTTTATGTTGATTGCTACCCGAGCCTTTTATTTTCGTGCCTTATCTTGATTTACTTAGACCCATACCATCTTTTCTCCCCATGCAACATTAGCAACTTTTACTTTCCTCCTTTCCGATTAAATTGCTTCACTCATATTTCACCTTAATTCCACCGTGGTTCATGCAACTTTGTTCATTTTATAATATCCTCATTTTAAGATGAAAATAGATCATGACTTCCTTTGGATAGAAAGAGATTGGATTAGAAAACTCCATAAAGGAGATTAGTGGTATAAATAAATAAAAGAATAATAAGATTTTGAGGCATAAATTGAAATAAGTGATAAGTGCTATTAGATGGGATTGAGAAATGTGTATGTTTTTACAAAGTGATATGATCAAAAGTAAGTATACTGGCGATTGACAAATTATTTCGAAATTTAACAGATGATTGAAGATGGAATTTTTTTTTACATTAATAAATGAGTATGGAATTCTTAATAGAAGGAATGGTTTTGTTTCGATGAAATTGATTAAAGGTTAATTAAAAGTTCAAGAAGGTTATAAAAGACAAATTTTGATTTAAGGAAGATACTGATATCTATATATGTTTGTTGGAGAAGTAAATTTCGAGGATCAGTAAATTAAAACTTTTTGGACTTAATAAATTTCTATCTTTGAGATATTAGATTTGATATATGAACATAGATAGGATTCCAAATTACGTGAAATTTTTTTTGGAGGTTAACTATCAAATTGAAGGGAAGAAAAGAAAAATAGATTTCAAAAAATTAAAAAAATTATGGGATAATGAAAAAAAGGGTTATAATCATGGTTACGAGAGTTAGGCTTTGAGGAACCTAAAATTTTGTGAGTTAAGATTTGAGGAGAAATTCCAATTTGAGGAAAATAAAAGATTTATGGAAAATTTAAATTTTTGTGGATTATGAAATTTGAAGAGACTGTATAAAGTTACTATTGATAAGACGATTCGAGATATGACGAGAAAATTTTGAATCAAGAGTATCGAGCTAGTAAATTTTTGAGATTGAAAGATTGTTGCATTTTGTGAGTTTGCACGTCTTGGATAAATGATAGTCATTTTTATTTAGACATTTATTGGGATGCCATGAGATATCTCCTAAACTATACCAATTTTTATCTAGATTATTGTTGTTCAAATTTCTTGCTGGATTCCGTTTTCGAATCGTCGCTTAAACTTCTTATCGATAAACTCTCGTGCCTATGATTTTACCATCTTGACTAATAATGCTGTTATAATCTAGTTTTGTAAGCTCATTGATTTATCGAGCTTGTTCATGACTTATGTTATTGAGCGCGCTCACTAACATGTTGTCTAAACAGAACCGGTGCATGATTGTCTGATCAACAAAGTGCACTTTGGTTCACTTTTACCTATTGTTACACGTAGATGGGACATAATTAAAACTTGGCCTTTAGAATCCCATCCACGACTGCCTTGACAATTCCTTTGAGATTATTCGAACGTCTTTGAACCACGTATTCGTAATATCGTCTCTGAACTCTTTATTGCTTTCGCCTTCACCTATTTTGGAAGGATGAAGGCACTTATACTAGAATTCCCTCTAGCCTACCTATCACCTATGACCCTTGTCATCCAATGTGACTACATCTTCGTCTTAAACTCCTCGCCCTTTCCTCGGCCTACATTTATTATCACCACTCAAGTTAGGAGCGAATCATTCTAGTAATCAACCCTACCTATTCCTAAATTTCGAGGACACAATTCTTGTAAGTTGGGTAGGATGTAAACCCCCTAAATTTCTACTGAGAGTTTTTTTTATATATAAATAAATTTGGTATTTATTTTGCACTTCGTATCTACACATCGCATACGAGTTCGCATTGTTGTATTTTGTGTAGCGTGCGAGAATTGCGTTTCGTATTTGCTCGACGAGTGCGAATATGTGCAAGATACATATTTTTGTAAAAATATTTTCTTTTAGAAGTACGGTTTTTATAATAAATATGATTGTTTGATGTTGTTACCAAAACCTTATTTTTATATAAAAGGATTATTTATTTCGCTATTCAAAAAAATAAGCAGTAGTTAGAAATTTTTGATATATTGTTATGAGCGAGCAACATGAAACTATTTCATGTTTACTTGTTTTTCGAAAACTATATATAATGGATTTATTTACTATAAAAATATATTTATGATTTAATATTTAGGTAATTATCACGATTTTTGAAATTATTATTATTGGTATTTTTAGAAAATATGTTTTTTGAAATTATTGTGGTAATTTAAAAACCTTGATTGATTTTATTGATTTATTTAAATAATGTAATTAATATCTATATTTGAAATTTGAATATTCTATATGAATTTAAACTAGAAGATGGAATATAATTATATTTAAAATGATTTAGATTGGATTTGAATTTATTAAATTAATTTAAATTAGCGGTGGAAATTATCTAAGCGGAGTTTAATATTTCTAATCCTGATCTAAATGGGAATTTTTACCTCCTATATAAGGAGAGTTAATTCTCCATAATTTCAGCATCCAATTTCCATACCATCATCGCATCGTGCATCGTGTCTGTGACGACCAAAATCTTATTCCAGTTATTACAAATACACCACCTCCACCGCCTCGGACACACCCGACAATACAACCCATCTCCTACTCCTCCCTGTCGTCTCCAGCAACCCAATCACCACTTCAGCATCGTCATCCCGACACAACCAACGCCATGACTCCCTCGTTCCGAACCACCAGGACCCAACACCACTACCGCTGTCACTCCACCAGTGGCCGTCCCTAACATCACCCCACGCCACCATCACCACCATCACCAAAATCCACACCACCGCCACCATCGCCGGCGCCCAACGTCGACGACTCCCGAAAACCTCACACCAGAGAAGAAGAACAAAAACTAAAATTTAGCAAAGCCTCACCTATTCGTCGTGCTTCCACGCCCAGGCTTCGCTAACGTCGATGCCAGCGAACGCTGCGCCTCTCGCGAGCGCCGCCGGCAGATCGGAGAAAATGACCCCCGCCACATCCGGAGAACGCTGGAGGCACTTCCACCGCGCCGAGCGACTTCTCCACCGTCGACCGCGGCGAGCACGCGACCGCTGTCGCCTCTCTCGACCGGCTTTCTGACCGTGCCCGACAGCCCGGCCAAAAAACCCCATCGCCGCCGCCGTCTCTCGTCCACCCGCACGGAAGCCCTAGGCCCTTCGCCTCGTCGCGTGCGAAGAAAACCGTCGGTCGCCTCTGTGAGTTTTGACCCTCTCCGCCTGATCTCCACCACCCCCGTCGAACGGAGCGCCACCCCACACCGACGCACTATCCAGCGCCACCGCTCCTACACCATGGCAGCACGAAGCGTACCCCGACCGAAAAACCTGCTCACCGTCATGTTCGTCGCCGTGTTCGTACTCCGGAGTCTTATCCAGCTGTCACGCCCCAGAACCAGAAAACTGGAGAGCGGGGGCGGACACAGCGAGCTACTTATATTAAAGTGCTACCCACCTTGCTATACGGTCACGGCTGTCTAGATACATGAGGGTTTAACTGCAAGCCGTCAGTCTCTTATGGTCATGAACAAGCGTATTGTCTCAATCTCAAGCAAATAATAGCAGTTTACAAGATGTCAGAGCACCAAATATATAATAGTAAGGCGTCCCATACATTACATATTTGGATGATCATGAAGCTAGTCATACAAAAGGTGAAGACTGGCAAGAGTTTCAGTCATACATGATCAACCCTAGGATTTGTTAATCATGCTACAGCCCGTAGGCAGACAGTAAGTAAAGTGCAATCGAGCTAACAAATGCTCGTCGGCTAAACGCCTCAAAAGAATATTTTTATAATAGAGTGGGAGAGCCAAAATAAAACCCACTCTATGCCAGGGTTACGCCTGGTGGTCACCATCTGGCTGGAAGGTAGGGAGATCCTCTGGAGCCGCTCCGGTATCTGGCTACGCAAAACCAGCTGGGTCAGATCCCAGAAATAGCAAGTGCCACAAAGGCGGCTTCACTTAAGAACTAAAACCAGCAATTAGCACAAGAACATAATTATATAATAAAGGACTAAAAATATGGAAAATCATGATGATATACGATAAGATAACCATGGGACTATTCAGATAACCAAGTTACAACCTGTAAACCAAACAAGGACCAGAGTTGTAACCCTTCATCTGAACGGAACTTGGTTTCCCACCATTTATCGATAAGGTAACACAAGCAATCGGGTCATGTAACAATCTTGTACAAGATCAGGACAAGACTAGACTGGTTAGACTCCATCCAACATTCACGGCCAAGCAATAAGTACGGCTTGATACTTTAACTAACTAGGGTTATCACGGGCCTAGTTACTAGCAAGATGCAATGAGATTATTCCAATAGCCACAAGTCCTGCAGACCATCCAGGTTACCCGGACACAATTAGGGGTTGAGTTCGTGTGGGTATATCATCCAGGAAACGCATGTACCCTTAAGTAGCTTGAAGGGTGCAACACATGACAGTGTGCTAAAAATGTGCCATACTCGACGGTACGCTACAAATCCCATGATGGGGCACCCAGATAACGGGATTGCCTGTAGCTGGTAAATCTCTTCATGACTACTGGATTATTCTAGTTATTAGCCTTAGCCAGTTTCAGTAGGTACCCCGGACCGTGGTACTCAGGGGTCCCTGCCCTCGACATGATGCAAGACAATACTGGTTCATTTGTACAAACACAATCGTCCACGGTGTCTAGGCCATTCATTCTTGTCATGTCATGCTAGCCGTCGCAACAGCATATCGAGGTATATCATGTTAGGTTTACTTATCAAGAGTGCACCACGACGGGCCACTATCGTGTTCTATCCCTACTCTATCATGTCATGTTCATGTAAAAGTTATGCCAATATTGAAATCTTGCCACGTCCAACACATAACCCCACCATGAGGGTTACCGCAAAAGACTGGCCGCATAGGGGTTACCGCAAAAGGCTGGCCGCATGAGGCTGCCGTAAAAGGCTGTTCTTCTTCTCCAAGGATCCAAGAAGAAGAACCATGGAAGTCATGGCTTCCAAGCTCCATTAATCCTTCATTAAAGTTAAAATCCGGACTTCCATAGGTCAAAATGGGGTAGAACGAAATTCTCTACAACATGGAACAGTCAAAACTTGAAAAATAATAAAATTTGATAGATCAAAACCTAAGAAATCCGAAAATGCAACAACTTAGATCTACATGAAATGAACCATGAAAATTAAAAATGCTTAGTACTAAAGTGTCTTAGAATCTCGTGAGGAAGACAATAGAACAACAAAAATTGAGTTCCTCCATGAAGCAAGTTGTACTTGCCTATGCTCATGGTAGGTGGAGAGAGTTAATGGAGGAAAAAGAAGAAGTAAATGAAGAAGTGAATGAGGAGAGAGGAAGGGGTTGGTAGCTTATAAAGAGAGGGGGGGTTAGCATGTTGGGTCAAGTTCTAACAACCGAGCCCAACCAAATACACCAAGACAAGCCAAGCCGAACCGGGATGAACCCAAAATAAACCAAGACAAGATTAAACCAGGGTCAAGCTAAGCAAGACAAGTCTAACTACGGGTAGGGATTCCGTACACGTACACTGGAAATACGTATAACGCAAACCGGAGGTGACAACTCTACCCACCTTAAAAGAATTCCGTCCTCGGAATTTAATCAAGAGGCTAGAGATGTCAGGGCAAGCTATATTAATCATAAGCATGCTACGACTAGCAGTTAACCAAGCAATCATTCACGCAAGCAAGGAATTAAAAACATAGGGCATAAGGAAGACATTATACCTTATGAGTCAAATAGGTGTGGATATCGCGAGCGGATATTATCCTCAAGCTCCCACGTTGACTCACCCAAGGAGTGATGACTCCAAGCAACACGGACTAACCTGATAGTCTTGTTCTTGAGTATCTTCTCTCTTCAGTCCAATTTGGATACGGGTCTCTCCACATACGAAAGGTTGGTACTAACAACCAATTCTGAATGATCAAGAACATGAATCGGATCCGGGATATACCGTCCCAATTGGGATACGTGGAAGACATCATGCACCTCACGTAATGACGGAGGAAGAGCGAGACGAAAGGACACATCACCTACTCGCTCCAGAATATCGAACGGCCCTATATACCTAGGACTAAGCTTTTCCCGTACGCCGAAACGAATGACGCCACGGGTAGGCGAGATACTAAGGAATACATGGTCGTCGATAGAAAATTCAAGGGAACGCCGATGGGAATCGGCCCAATGACGCTGGCGATCTTGCGCAACTCGAAGATGGTTTCTGACTTGCCTGACCACCTCAATAGTCCGTGTGATCATCTCTGGACCAAGCATCTGCCTCTCGCCTATATCATCCCATGCTAACGGAGATCTGCACTTTCTGTCGTACAAGACCTCAAAGGGGGCCATCTGGATACTGGCCTGGAAACTGTTGTTATAGGAGAACTCCACGAGATGCAGGTGATCTTTCCACGATCCACCCAAGTCGAGTGTACATGATCGCAACATATCTTCAAGAGTCTGGATCGTGCGTTCTGAGTGACCATCTGTCTGCGGGTGATAAGCTGAACTAAACTTGAGATGAGTCCCCAAACTTTACTGAAGACTCTGCCAAAAGTACGATGTGAATCTTGAATCTCTGTCGGATACGATACTGATTGGTACTCCATGCAACCTGACTATCTGTCTGAGGTATATCTCTGCAAGATGATCCATCGACTGACCAACCCTGAAGGAAAGAAAATGTGCTACCATGGTGAGTCTGTCAACTATAACCAAATAGCATCTCTCCCAGCTGGGGATTTATGTAATCCAGTTACAAAATCCATGATAATGTGCTCCCATTTCCATTCTAGGATCGATAAAGGTTGAAGAAGTCTAGCCGGTCTCTGATGTTCAGCTTTAACTTGTTGGCAAACTAAACATCGGGAGACAAACCGGGCTATATCTCTTTTCATGTCATTCCACCAAAAATGCTGTCGGATATCACGATACATCTTCGTACCGCCAGGATGAATCGAATACTGAGAACTGTGAGCTTTTGCCATGATCTCCTGTCTGATATCACCACTAGGTACACAAAGATGCCTCCCATGTCGAAGTGTACCGTCCTCATGGATACATAATTATGGTCTTCGTCCTGCTACACATTCTGCCCTAAGCCGCTGAAGCTTAGAATCTGATGACTGAGCTAACTTGATCCTCTCAACTATACTGGACTGAACTTGCATACTGGCCATCAATGCCACATTGGTAGGAAGGACAACTTTTATATCCATCTTCTGAAGATCTGCTAACAAATCTGGTTGTGACGTTAGAAAATAAACTCTGGATCTTCTGCTCAATGTATCTGCAACGACGTTGGCCTTTCCAGGATAATACTGCAGGTTGATGTCATAATCCACAAGCAGCTCTAGCCATCTCCTCTGACGCATGTTAATATCCTTCTGAGTAAACACATACTTCAGGCTTTTGTGGTCGGTGAAAATCTTTACCCTATCTCCATACAAGTAGTGTCTCCAAAGCTTAAGTGCAAACACTACTGCTGCCAGCTCCAAGTCATGGGTTGGGTAATTCCTCTCATGACCATGAAGTTGACGTGACGCATAAGCTATTACCTTCCCATGCTGCATCAAAACACATCCTAAAGCTGCCTGAAGTATCACAATACACTGAGAATCCTCCGGTCATATCTGAAAGCGTGAGAATGGGTGCCGTCATCAATCCTCTCTTCAACTTCTCAAAAGAATCCTGACATTCTGCGGTCCAAGCAAACTGCACATCCTTGCGGGTCAACTGCGTCAGTGGTGCTAAAATCCGAACAAAGTTTGAATCAAATTGCCGGTAGTAGCCGGCCAAGCCTAGAAAACTGTGAACTTCTGCAACTGTCCTGGGTACCTGCCACGTCTCAATAGCCACGATCTTCTGGGGATCTACTTCTACTCCTCCTCTGGTGATGATATGACCCAGGTATGAAATAAGATCGAGCCAGAACTCGTATTTACTGAACTTTGCATACAACTGGTGCTTTATGAGAATCTGGCGGATAACTCTGAGATGCTGCTCATGCACCGCTTCATTCTTTCTGTAGACCAGGATGTCTTCTATGAACACAATCACAAACTGATCCAAATAAGGCATGAAGATACGATTCATGAGGTCCATGAATACAGTCGGCGCATTGGTTGCTCCAAAGGGCATAACAAGGAACTCCTAATGCCCATACCTGGATCTAAATGCCGTCTTCGGGATGTTCTGCTCTCCGAATCTGATCTGGTGATATCGTGACCGCAAATCAATCTTCGAGAATACTGTCGCTCCTCTGAGTTGATCAAACAAGTCATCTATCTTCGGAAGAGGATATCAGTTCTTGATTGTCACTGAGTTCAAGGTACGATAGTCAACACATAATCTGGACATACCATCCTTCTTTTTCACAGGAAGCATTGGGGCTCCCTAAGGTGATCCACTAGCACGGATGAATCCCTTGGTCCTGAGTTCCTCAATCATCTTATACAAGATGTCCAATTCTGACGGTGCCATCCGGTAGACTCTCTCTGACACTGGCGTTGTTCTGGGGATCAAGTCTATGGTGAAATCGATCTCTCTCTCTGGTAGCATACCTGGAATCTCCTCGAGGAAAACATCGAGAAACTCTTCTACAACTCGGGGAAACTGAACTGCTGCTGCAACTGCCCTCTGAAATACTGGAGGAGAAGGTTCTATTCCGCCTCGAAAAAATGAAAACTCTGGATCACCAGGAATACTAAAAATAATCTTACCGATATGGCAATCTATTCTAGCATACTGGTCCCTCAACCAATCCATCCCTAAGACCACATCATAATCGACCATCGGGAATTCTATCAACCTAGCGAAAAATTCTCTATCGCTAACTACGATTTGACCCAAGGAAAATACTCTATCTACTCCCACAAGACCGCTATCAGTAAGTATATTGAGCCTTACTGATAATGACTCGGGCTCCAGTCCTATCCGTGTCGCAAATCGTGCAGACATAAAAGAACGCGATGCACCCGAATCAAATAATACTGACGCTGAAAAAGAGTTGACGAGAATGGTACCTACCACCACCTCACCTGAAGCTAACTCTTCCTCCACGGTCAAGGCCATAGCCTGACCTTGCCTTCTGGGTGCTGGTCCCCTCTGCTGGAAACCTCTCTGGCGGTTCTGGGTCTGAGCTTGGACTTGTGCATACTGTTGGGGGTTCTGCTGCTGAAATGCTTGGGACTGAGGCGACAAGGGCCTCGGAAACGGGTGCTGCTGCTGCTGGACTGATACTGGGGCTGGTCCCCTAACCGAGGGACTAGAAAAGGTTGAAAAACATAAACTCCCCCTATTCGGGCAGTTCCAAACCCTGTGGTCCAGTGCCCCACAAACCAAGTACAAACCCTGTGCTCTGCGACATTCCAATACTACGTGCCCTGGTTGCCTACAATGAGTGCAACCCATTGTGGAAGACTGCTTCTGCTTCTGCTGTTGGGGAAATACTGGGGTCGAATACTGAATCGACGTAACGAAAGTCGCCCGCCTTGGAGCTCCAATGGTCAAAGCCCTAGCTACCGGGGCTGGTGCTGGAGACTGGTTCATCTGGCCATGAGACCGCTTCCGGCTTCCGGTCCGGTCCACAATCCTCTGGGAGGTATACTCATGTCTCCTAGGTGCTCTCAATACTGCATCGAAAGTCTGATGCTAAAACTTCTCTACCGTCAGTAAAATCTCCAGGTGGAGTCCCTGCTGGAATCGCTGAGCTCTGTCGAACTCGGTCGCCACCAAGGTGGGAGTAAACCGACTAAGTCTAGAAAACTCGGTCGCATATCCATCGACCGTCCTGCACATCTGCTTCAAATTAGTGAACCTCGTCTGTAGATCATACCGGGCTACAGCTTCAAAGTACTTGGTTCGGAATCTCTCACGGAACACTATCCAGGCAATAGGTGCCACTAATCCAACGGCCTACGCCGCCCACCAGCTGCGGGCTTGATCCAATAACTGCAGGCACACCACGGCCACCTTCTTGTCTTCTGGAGTCCTAACTGCTTCTAGAATAACCTCAGTGTCCTGCAGCCAAGCGTCTGTGGCAATAGCATCTTCGCTGCCATCGAAGAAGGAAGGGTTCAAGCACTTGAAGCTGTTAGCCGTACTGTTACCTTGATGACCACCTCTGTTCAAAGCATCATGTACTGTCTGGTGTAATGAATCACCTCGACGATCATGTGATGCAAGCAACTCCCTAATGAGTCCAACCAAGACTTCATCATCCTGCCTTGCAAGCTGGGCTGGCTGTACTGGGGGTTCTGGACCTCCAGGAAGCATGACTCGGAAAGCTACTCCTGAGTGCTGAGCTTGATCCTCTGGTTACGGGGGTACTCGCTGAGCTCCTTCCGGCTGATTGGCAGGACCAGGAGCAATATCGCTGAAGAAAAGGATGCATGGAACAATAAGGAAGGACCAGGACAAATCAAAGATACAAGCATGTGATCAGGTCAAGATTTCATGAATTTAGAGGGTACAAGCAGAGATCAAGGGCGAGTGCTGATTGAGACATCTATTCGGTAAACCCTCACATATCTTGATTTACAAGACCTGCATGGGCCACCACTTAAACCGTGTCACGCCCCAGAACCAGAATACTAGAGAGCGGGGGCAGACACAGCCAGCTACGTATATTGAAGTGCAACCCACCTCGCTATACGGTCACAGCTGTTTATATACATGAGGGTTTAACTACAAGCCGTCAGTCTCTTAAGTTCATGAACAAGCCTGTTGTCTCAATCTCAAGAAAATAATAGCAGTTTACAAGATGTCAGAACACCAAATATACAATAGTAAGGCGTCCCATACATTACATATTTCGATGATCATGAAGCTAGTCATACAAAAGATGAAGACTAGCAAGAGTTTCAGTCATACATGATCAACCCTAGGATTTGTTAATCATGCTACAGCTGGTAGGCAGACAGTAAGTAAAGTGCAATCGAGCTAACACGTCCTCGTCAGCTAAACGCCTCAAAAGAATATTTTTACAATAGAGTGAGAGAGCCAAAATAAAACCCACTCATTCCTAGGGTTACGCCTGGTGGTCACCATCTGGCTAGAAGGTAGGGAGATCCTCTGGAGCCGCTCCAATTTTTGGCCACACAAAACCAGCTGGATCAGATCTCAGAAAGAGCAAGTACCACAAAGGATGCTTCACTTAAGAACTAAAACCAGCAATTAGCACAAGAACATAATTATATAATAAAGGACTGAAAATATGGAAAATTATGATGATATACGATAAGATAACCATGAGACTATTCAGATAACCAAGTTACAACCCGTAAACCAAACCAGGACCGGGGTTGTAACCTTTCATCTGAATGGAACTTAGTTTTCTACTATTTATCGATAAGGTAACACAAGCAATCGGGTCATGAAACAATCTTGTACAGGATCAGGACAAGACTAGACTGGTTAAACTCCATCCAACATTCACGGCGAAGCAATAAGTATGGCTTAATATTTTAACTAACTAGGGTTATCACAGGCCTAGTTACTAGCAAGATGTAATGAGATTATTCCAACAGCCACAAGCCCTGCAGACCATCCAGGTTACTCGGACGCAATTAGGGATTGAGTTCATGTGGGTACATCGTCCAGGAAACGTATATACCTTTAAGTAGCTTGAAGGGTGCAACACATGGCAGTGTACTGGAAATGTGCCCTACTCGACGGCAGGCTACAAATTCTATGATGGGGCGCCCAGATAACGGAATTGCCTGTAGCTGGAAAATCTCTTCATGACTACTGGATTATTCTAGTTATTAGCCTTATCCAGTTTCAGTAAGTACCCCTGACCATGGTACTTAGGGGTCCCTGTCCTAGACATGATACAAGACAATACTGGTTCATTTGTACAAACACAATCGCCTACGGTGTCCAGGCCATTCATTCTTATCTTGTCATGCTAGCCGTCGTAACAGCATATCGAGGTATATCATGTTAGGTTTACTTATCAAGAGTGCACCACGACGGTCCACTATCGTGTTCTATCCTTACTCTATCATATCGTGTTCATGTAAAAGTCATTCCAATATTGAAATCATGCCACGTCCAACACATAACCCTGCCATGAGGGTTGCCGCAAAAGACTGGCCGTATGGGGATTGTCGCAAAAGGCTGGCCGCATGAGGATGCCGCAAAAGGCTGTTCTTCTTCTCCAAGGATCCAAAAAGAAGAACCATGGAAGCCATGGCTTCCAAGCTCCATTAATCCTTCATTAAAGTCAAAATCCAGACTTCCATAGGTCAAAATGGGGTAGAACAAAATTCTCTACAACATGGAACAATCAAAACTTGAAAATAATAAAGTTTGATAGATCAAAACCTAAGAAATCCAAAAATGCAATAACTTAGTTCTACATGAAATGAATCATGGAAATTAAAAATGCTAAGTACTAAAGTGTCTTAGAATCTCGTGAGGAAGACAATGGAACAACAAAAATTGAGTTCCTCCATGAAGGAAGTTGCACTTGCCTAAGCTCTTGGTAGGTGAAGAGAGTTAATGGAGGAAGAAGAAGAAGTAAATAAAGAAGTGAACGAGGAGAGAGAAAGGGGTTGGTGGCTTATAAAGAGAGGGGGGTTAGCATGTTGGGTCAAGTCCTAACAACCGAGCCCAAACAAATACACCAAGCCAGGCCAAGTCGAACCAGGATGAACCCAAAATAAACCAAGACAAGATTAAACCAGGGTCAATCTACGCAAGAGCAGTCTAACTACGGGTCAGAATTCCGTACACGTATACTGGAAATACGTATAACGAAAAACGGAGGTGACACCAGCGCCACCCGCAGCCGCCGTGGGCCGTGCGCTGCCCGGAGCCGACCGCTGAAGTCGAACACTGTCGACCTCTCGGTAAACCTTTTCTTCTTCCTCTCTCACCCTCTCTCGATCACTCTCCCCATTTTATCTCTCTCTCCACTCCTTTCTTCTTTCTTTCTTTAAAAGACAACAAGCAATATTAGTATTATTATTATTATTATTATTATTATTATTATTATACATTATTGGCCAGCAGCTGTGCTTGGTTTTATGTGTTGTTTTATGTTTTCAAAGAAGGATTTGCCTTGGAAAGACCCCAGTCTTGAATGAGTTGGTTTTTTCCTTTACGGATATGGCACCGCTCTATGTATGAGAATTTGCTTACATATAGAATCATAGGCATTAACAAAAAAAAAAACTGCTAGAGAAATGTATCTAAAAAGGGCCGGTTCTCGAGCTTCCTTGACCCACTACCGAATAGTTCGCTCAGAAGGCAAGGCCTCTAGGTCGCATTGAAATAGCTTTTCGGAAGCATGCAAAAGACCTCGATTCTTTGCCTTTCCACTTCAAAAATTGTCCTTGGTAACGACCTTCTACAAATTTGCTCTCCAGAATGTTCTTTTGGGTCACAGTGGTGGGTGGGTACCAGTCTTGGTCTCATTGGTAATCTTAGTCCAGCTCATTTTTGTTGGTACCGACAATTACAGCTATAGTTACATTTATAGTTTTATTTGTACTGAAAGTGGGAATTTGAATCTAAGAACTAGTGGTAACGCCTGTGATTTCAATATAAGAGAAAGATCTAATGATTTAGATTTAAATAAAAAATACAGACAATTATGGATTCAATGCGAAAATTGTTATGGATTAAATTATAAAAAAAATTTAGGTCAAAAATGAATATTTGTGAACAGTGTGGATATCATTTGAAAATGAGTAGTTCAGATAGAATCGAACTTTTGATTGATCCGGGCACTTGGGATCCTATGGATGAAGATATGGTCTCTATAGCAAGAAGCAGACGGTTGTAGCTCGCTCATCTGCTGAGGCTGAGTATAAATCCATGCTGTCTCTGAGCTGACGTGGCTCAAGAGCCTCTTGACTGATCTTGGTGTTTTGCTCGCTTCTTCTGCCTCTCTCTATTGCGACAACAAAGCCGCCATTCATCTTCCTGAGAATCCAGTCTTCCACGAGCGCACCAAGCATATTGAGGTTGACTGCCACTTCATTCGGGAACCTAAACTCCGCTTTTTTTGAGGGCAATCTCACTGTCGCTCGCCTTGATAGCCCTCACTTTCTCCCCATCCATCCTGATCAAGCCATCACCTATCCAATGGCCCCCTAGGAATAGGATCTCCGTCTGTCCAAAGGAGTCTTTTTCTTTCTTTACATAGCGGCTCTTCGAGACCGCTACGCGCCTTAAGTCCGGAGGTGGCTAACGTGGTTGTTTAACGACTGGCTATAGCTCACGATTCAAGTATACCACCAGTCGTTTAAGTACGGGTGGAATCGCTCATTTATGAGGGTACAGAACGTGGCAGGGGCATTGGTGAGTCCAAAAGGCATAATAAAAAATCAAAGGCTTGACAGCGCCTTGCTTATAATACTGGTCATCTTTTGCTCGTCTTCTTCTGCGATATGCACGACGACCTGTCCTTACTAGAACTGATCTGATTCTCAGAACAAGAGGAATTTCGTGCTTCTGTCGGATCCTCCCTATCTCCTGATCGAGCTTATTATTTTTGTTATTATTTTTGTTATCATTATTTCATTATTTTTGTTATTATTGTTATTATTAGAGTTTTTGGTATTTATAAAATATACTGACTAGTATTTTGTTATTATAAAATATTTCTGAATTTAATTTATAATAAATACATTATTGGGTTTTGGTTGCTTAGAAGTTTCACATATATTAGTAAATAATTTGCCCATTATTTATAGACTTCCCTAAAAATTATTGTTTGACAAAAAAAATTGAGCTTTCAAATTTACAAATAATTATTTAAATTATTTTCGACTAATAAAACATAATTCTCTATCTAGAAAGTCTATTTTTACAAACTTAAGGTTTTAGCCTAAAACGTTTTTTGATTTTCAAGTACGTACCTAAAAACATATTTTGACTAATACAAACAAATATATTTCTAAATTGTATATATAGTATTTTCAAGTATTACGTAAAAAAATTTATAAAAATATTTCTAAACATAGTATATGTATTTGTTTCCATGAGTTCTCTTCAACTATCTTAGCTGATCATTACTAATCGTATCCCTACTTTCTTTCCGATTCCGGACCCCTACGCCTCGATCGTGTCTATTGGACTATTGGGACATGACAGAGCATCGTACCTCCAGGCGACACACCAGGCAAGATACCTTGCCATCTTTACTGCTTACATTTAGTTGCATCTTATTATTTTGTTATTATTTTCTGCACTTTATTTTTAGTTATTTACTTTTCTTCTTACTTGTGGACCTAGAGTTAAGAGACTTCCGTCAATAGAGTGCACGTCATTGACTTTGTCACGATTGTATCACGAGTTGTATGTGAGTTGTGAGTATCATGTAGTGGTCACTTGCGTGTTGGATGATTCTCCGTACGCATGCGTAGGAATAACTGTCAATAGATGCATGTTAGAAGACTTGACAGTTATTAGGTATAAAATAGTATTATGGAAGTGACACGTGTTGGTGTGTCGTGATTACGATGCATGTATAGTATCATTGGGGGGAGGGGACAGCTACTAGCGTAGGGGCTACATTTACTTTTTACACATTTGTGGGCCGATAGTGACTCTTATGAGCACTACCTTCTGTCCCGAGGCCGATAGTGACTCTGAGGAGCACTACTTACTGCCCATAGCCGATAGTGACTCGGATGAGCGCTACCTACTGCCACTCTTTATTTACTCTACTGATCCTACAGCCCTTGCGTAGAACGTTGTCCTCAAAGTGCATATTACTTAGATGGTTAGGAACCCTATTGTGTCGTAGTTTATAGTATTTACATTTGCAGTTATAATGTCATATTCTTCTTGTATCTTGTTACGTCCCTCTGAGGACCTGATGATCTCTTCAGGTTTGTGTTTCGTAATTCTTGCCGGTGCTCTAGCTAAGGCCATGTCTTCCTTCCTCCGTAATGATTGCTCTTGGACTCGTCATTTGCTTCGCTCGACCAAATTAGTTATTTGTATTATTTCTTTCTTATTTAAATTTGTTGGTAGTGGATATGTCTCCGCCCAACGTTTGTACAAATGACTATTTGATTATATCATTAAAACTTTATATTTGTGGATGAGATTTAGTTTGAGTATGGCTTTCTACATTTTACAGCTTATGTATACATACGAGCCTTTCATTTACTCGTATGTGTACAGCTGGCATGATACGTATCTTGTCCCAAGTATTTTGGGACTGGAGCGTTACACTAGGCCTAGAACATTGATTATGGTGTTGAGCGTGCCTTGCGCACGGAAGCTACGAAATAACTAAGTAAGCGGAATAGGACAAGTTGTGGTGCAATGTCGCGGAACCTGTCGTAACATTGAAAGATATACTTCGTGCATCGAAGTATGCCGTTGTGGCACAATTGCCACGAAACTGCCATTATACGAATAACTTATGAATGGAATGCGTTGAGTATAAGAACGAGAAGTGTGAAGCCGTTGGGCGTTGTGCATCAATACGGATGTGTTGGAGCATAATGCCGATGGAACTTGAGATAGAGATGACGGAATATGTTTATGGAACGTGAGATTGGTTGGAATGATATGACTTGTTTGCTATGACGCGTATTCCATGGTCAATGGACTCGGATGGCGGGTGCACGGGTGTGGCTTCCCTCGAACGGTTACGACCGGGACACTGGGACCGTTCGACCTAGGAGGAATTTATGTATGGTATTTATGGTGCACTTCATTAGGACGGGTTACAACCGGCCAGTGTTATGATAAGCTATAATATCAGTAAGTTTGGGATCCTTTGAATACTGGGCTAGCAATCCGTACTGGAGCGATCATAGGCTTACACATAAAGATGCCAAGTCTATTACGGTACGGAACACCGTGACCTTCATATAGATAGGGCCCGGTGGGCTGAGATTAGAGTTGGATGTAGGTGCAGGGCCTGTCATCCTTATGCATATGTCTAAATCTGGTTGGTTGGCTACGATAATTGTATGGTTGGTTATGCATATTTCTGACGATTGTAGGCTAAGCAAAATGAGATGAAAACAAGCATGAATCACTATGCTTATGCTCAGATTATGTTTAACTATATCTGCTGCTGGACCACGATGTTAGACACATTTATATTCAGTTGCTATGCTTGAATGTTACCATGAAACTGATCCTAAGACTAAATAGAAAGATCACCAAATAAAGATGCATGTTTCACTACATGTACTTAGTGTTGGTTTGGGTACGAGTGGATCTTGATCAGTGCAGCAAGGACGAAAGCACTAATCCCCCACTAGTTTGCTTGCAGGTTCAGGATATATTCGGCTCGGGGCGGGGCTTGGCTTGGACGCGCCGATGCATGGAGTCCTTAGCGTTTCAAGAGGAGCTACCGTATTGGCGTTCAGACTTGCAATATAGAGATATTCGGCCGAAGACTACTTGTTGGCTATAAAAAGGCATTATATATGAAATAATGTAATCCTTTGTGAGCTATAGAGATCATGAGCATTGTAGCCAGTTTGCATATTCACTTGGGCTTCTCAGAGCCTTTGTAACCTTCAGTTCGTTATTAATAAAAGAGATACTTAATGTATACTCTATTTCCTTTCGCTGCTTATGTTATCAATATGAGATAAACTTATGTGAACCTGTTATCTTGTCTTGCACAAGCACAACTCTAGGCTCGTGCTGCATCATGCCCCAGCGAGGATGATGATTCGTATGAAATCTAGTGAGGACGAGCGATTTCTCGGGTCGGGGCATGACAGGATATCCCCTGGCAGTGGCTAGGCCACATGGCCACTTGGTGAGATGTTAAGGGTTTGTGAGATTTGGGTTTTGAGTAGGGTTTTGAGAGGGTTATATATATATATATATATATATATATATATATATATATATATATATATATATATATATATATATATATATGATTAAGTTATTCTAAACCTAAGTAAGTATATGATATTACCTATCTTTAAGGTAGTGATCAATCTTGGTAATGGGTTATTTAAGGTAGAGTGTATTACCAATAGGATATGTAATAGGTAATGGGTATTACCTGCCCTAGTATCTAAGGTAATGTTATACCTATCTAAGGTAATGTGAATATCTAAGTAAAATGGTTTACCTATTAGACTAAGGCAATGGTTACCTATTAGTCTAAGGTAGTGGTTTACCTTAAGGTAGTGGTTTATCTAATCTAAGTAATAGTTTACCTATTAGCCTAAGATAATGTATATCCCTAGGTAGGTATGAGTATCAACCAAGGTAAGAAACTTCCTATATCTAGGTAACTGTAGTAGATGACCTAGACTAGATAATTGGGATTATCACCTAACCTAGATTTGACTAGGGTTTGACCAAAAGTCAACTGTGAGTCAAACTTGACCTAGTTTTGACCTAGATTGCATATGACACTCTAGAAAACTATGTCTAACATTGTTAAACCCCATTTAACATATGTATATCTTATCTGTAGGTCTTGTGACTCCACTTTGAACCTCGATTCATATTGAATGCGCAGGACCACATGCGAGTACATTCTCTGATAGTTTTTATTATTTAATATTTTCTATGATGTATATTTATACTAGTGTTCTATCTTGATTCCGAAACGATGGTCACATGGATTGGTATTGTATGGATTCCTTGACTTGAGATACATAGTTTCATGCTTAATGATTTTTACTGGACTAATGTATCTATTCTAGATTATTGAGATACGTGTCGAAACCTGGATCCATGCGTACCAGTCATACGAAAAATACCTAGGAGACATCTGAACACACCCTTTCTACCCTATGGTCTTACTGGAATAATAGCAGCCACACACGAACGTGTATGGTTTGCCATATATTACACTATAGCCGTTCACATGTCAACTTGTTATTTCAAAACACTGGTATTTGACATAGATATTCTATACATGTTTTTTGTATACCTTACATGACAGGTTTTTCCTTTATTACATATTTGTCTGCTTTTGCATTTCACATGTTCTTCCCATACATCTATTACTCTATATTCACCTGTCTCTTCTATTGTACATAGTTTCTATAAATTGTTCATCACGTATTCATTATTATTTATATTTTATAGTACTTTTTAATTAACTGGAACTGCTATATGAGTTTACTTTGCTCCAATCTTGACTGGATAATATTTTTTAGATGGTTTAGATAGTTTTCCTATCTACTATGAGCAGGGAGTATACGAGGGTGTTTGCAAAAATAAAAATTATTACAAACTAAAAAAGGTACAAGAGTATGATTAATTTTTGGGAAAGTACAACTGTAGGAATCTGATCAGAAGACGATCACTTTATCCCTTGGACGATGCGATGTCGAAGAAGAAAGCCTTTGGAGAGTGCTGCAGCAAGTGCTCAGGAGATTATGATCATTAGTGATGCTTGTGAAGTGATTTGGAACTCTATTTATAGAGTTTAGAGATAACTGTTAAGTAGTTATCCTGATTGGCGTACACTGTAATTGTTGTGCCATTCATCCAATTGCGCGAACGGTTAACTTAACTGCATATAATGCATGGCATTTTGTGAGAGAGATGTGTTTGGTTGTGGGAAGTATCGTGTGTACGTTCTTCGAGATTAGTGGCATGCGTGCTATGTCATCTAACTGCTTCTGGATGTTTTGATCGAATAGTGCCAACTGTTGAATGGCACATGGAGCTACATGTTGTTTAATGCCCTCTGCTTAATATAATGACATTGATTATCTCGCACAAAATGTAAATGGCGCAAGACAATTGTCAGTCATTATAAAAAATCTGACACAATCTTCTTGAGCGCCGCACACTCGGAATTCGAACAGATTTTTCTCGACTGACGTGCTGTCAATCATGATGACAATTGTTTAAACTTCTTGAGGAAGCTTGCCATGTGGCGACCAGGGCCACTTAGGTCTAGTGCCAACAGATTCTATGCACCATCTGATGACCAATGCCATTTGATGATTTGAGCCTTGGCGCCATTTATGAGTAGTGTATGTTAGTGTTTATACTTTTTGAGCTTATACAAGACCCCCTTCAAAGTTTTCAAAATTGAAAAAACTTTAAAATTTGGAATACATTGAATAAGAAGTGTTTCTGTGTGACTGGCGCATATTAGGGTTATAACTGACCCCGATTTTTTGGCGTGATTAGTACGATTGTTACGCCATACTTTAGCTATAAATAGCTCTGAGGAGAGAGAGAAAGAAAAGTTTTCTCAAAAACTTTATTCTCTTGAGCTCCTATTTTCTTCTTCTTTGCAAACCCTCGAAGCTTTGTTCTGATCAAATGGCGCCCAAGCTATCTACGACTGAGAATGGCAAGAAGGTGGCCGCAGAACATCACACCGTTGGCGAGATCTGAGGAGGCGAACCCTGCTCTTGAAGGTGTGGAGAAACGATCGGAGGAGATGACAATAGAACGCTCGCGCCATTCGTATGCAGCGCGATCAAGGGCCAACATCGACCGCCTCTTTCAGAGTTTGTTAGTGCTTTGCGCCATCTGCAAATTGTGCCACTTCTTTCATAGTGTTGGGCTAAAATCAATAAAAAATGACGTCCTGTGCCATTTATCATGTCTTAAGCATGATGCGCTATCCGACGTTATGCTCAAGCGCTAACTGACTGATGCGCCATCTATGAAACTGTCATACTGCATGCGCTAACTGAGGACTGTTCTTCATATCCTGCGCCATCCACGATTAGCGCATGGTGTTCCTTTTAGAAAACAATCTTTCAAGATTTTTAACTATAATTTTTATTTTGCAGTTGATCTGAGAGAAGACCCTTATGCTGAGGAATTGGCTTCTTTCTTTCGAGTGTCAGAGCATCAAGGAGATCTCTCTCATGTCTATTTTCTTCAATACGATGAGCCAACTCCCAGGCGGATTACGCTGGAGAATCAGGACTATAAGACTCTACTGTGTTTGATAAATGGAACTCCCTTTCAGACTGAGGACGCAAATCCTTATAAGAAACCAGCGTTCCTCTTTGGAGACGCTATAGATGCAGACTCTCAACCCAAGTCGAAAAAAGACCGTCGAGCTTTCGTAAGGGGAAATACGTTGGTATACCTGCCTAAAATTATAAGGAATCTATTTTTATCTCGATACGCCCATGTTAGCCATCCAAGAAAGATGTCATGGGACTTGACTCCTGCCCGAGAAGCCAGAGTTGGAAGAATATGTTACAGGCGTGGGGAGCACAACAAAGACATCTTTTGCAATTCTGAGCAGTATAGCACCCACGTAAGGGATTTGAGACCCACTTTCATACTGTATGATGATGCGGTCGTGATGCTACTTGTCATAATGCCTATCTTTGCCAACATGTATGCTGCAGCTGAAGGAGAATATCTTTGCAACATTGCTATGAGATTAACTGGTCTAATGCATCCAGAGATAAATTCGTTGGAACCGCCTTTCTGTGTGGGTTTTAAACAACTTTCGTGAGAAGTTACAGGAACTGGGACTCTACGAAGCCGTTCTAACTACCTCTTGCGGGATCGAAAATAACTCCAACATATTTTTGGCTCTAGCAGAAAGATACAATAATAGGACTGGTACAGAGAATTAAGATTTGCTCTTCATGAAATGCAGTTTCTTTCGCGTCTGTCAATAGGTGATAACCCATATGAAGAGTATGTGCCAATAGAGGACGTGCTAGAGGCCTTGGTGTCACGACCCGTACCCAGTGTAAGGGCATGAGACCGAGGGTACGTCCAGCCTATACCGTAGGGTCGACGGTAGAACACTGTCCTAGGTTTCAAAGATCTAACACCGTATAAATGTACCTGTCCAAAATATACTCTCCAATCGGAGGAAAACTCAGAAGATACAACTCAATCACAATCTAAGGATAGATAATCAGCACGATAAGATCGATACGAATCACAAAGTGAGATTCAACCAGAAATAAAATAAGTTCAAGTGTTATCAATACTACAACATAATCTGAATAATACAATCTCAAAGACAACAAAAATAAGATAGACATAAGTTCTAGCAGTCTAGCCTAGGAACTTTGGTAGTCTCCTCAGTACAAACTGGATCCTCCTGAGGGCCAGGTTGCAAGTATCATCTACGTCAGCTCCATAATAGGAAGTGCAGAAGTCCTCCAAGTTATCTGTAATATTTTTGTCAACGGGTCCAAATAGGACTGGAACGAGCACACCTCATCTAGCAATCCCAAGTAAATGACAAAGACTATAAAGCAGTTATAGACAATTATATTGATGAAACATGGAAAGTTAGAGACATGTAATAAAATAGGACAATAATCAAACAGGGAATGTAAATACAGAGAAATATGAGATTATGGCAATAACAACTGTAAAAAGAGACAACTAACTAGAACAATGTGATACGAGTCCAATCTTGTAAAACATGAGACAGTATGATTCTAGTACAAGTCACTAATCTAGTGTGTTTGAGATATTGTTCTTGGAAAACGAGTAGCGAGTAAATACGGCACACCGTTACGATGGCTATCTTTCTTGTTTAGATGAATAAATACGGTATATCGCACGCTCGGCCAAGCGACGATGACTATCTTTCTTGTAATACGGCACATCGCACGCTCGGCCAAGCGACGATGGCTATCTTTCATGTTAGGTAGTTCTTGTTGAATACGACATGTCGCATACCGGGCCCAGCAGCGACGGCTATCGTGCATATAGTGATGGTTCTTATATGATTTGAACAATTTGTACTTGTAGATGTTTCGAGTAGATGGTTCTTATGAGTGGTTCGAGTAATAGAGGCTAGACGAGTCAATTACATGTATTTTGAGTGATGAATCTAAAATACCAATACATATTGTGACAGAGAATCAAATAGAACTATACTAGAACTGAATCACAGTAATCATCAAATAAATGAAAGAACTATCAGAGAATGTACTCGTCTGATACCCTGAGCAATTGATGTGTACAGATGTCCAACTGGAGTAATAGAGTTCTATTTAGAGCAATACAGGTTACAATGTGTTCAATATATAATAATGAAAGTTTACAATACAATCTACATAATTCTAGGTCATTCTAGGTCAGAGTCAATTCTAAGTCAACTTTTAGTCAAACTAGGTCAACATCTATGGCCAACTTGGACAACTGTCTAGTGTTTGGTCAAACACTAGTCAACAAGGTTACTTAGGCCTATTGGGTCAACATCTAGGTCATTCTATAAGGCTATCTCATAACTAGCTATAGGCCAATGTATATTGGATACCTAGGATATCGTATAGGCTAATATATGTATATACATATCACTATATGTATACATCAACCTTATATACATCTAACTTATATATACAAACATCTCATATGCACAAGCCTGTAGTGTTAGACATACATCCCAACATATATATACATATCAATATATATACAAATATTCCATAAGCAACTGTCATATCTATATATATATATATATATATATATATATATATATATATATATATATATATATATATATATATATATATATATATATATATATATATATATATATATATATATATATATATATATATAACATATATACATATCCTCAATATATATCTTTATCTATATATACCACAACCCTATATCCATATATACCTATATCCATACATATCCTCATATATATCTCTATCTATATATACCACAACCCTATATATATATATATATATATATATATATATATATATATATATATATATATATATATATATATATATATATATATATATATCCTCATTAGCATAAATACATACATATATCATTACCCCTCTCTCTCTCTCTCTCTATATATATATATATATATATATATATATATATATATATATATATATATATATATATATTATATATATATATATATATATATATATATATATATAAAATATATATATATATATATATATATATATATATATATATATATATATATATATATATATATATATATATATATATATATATATATATATATATATATCATATACATATATCTATCATATACATATACATATATATATAATATATATATATATATATATATATATATATATATATATATATATATATATATATATATAATATATATATATATATATATATATATATATATATATATATATATATATATATATATATATATATCATATACATATATCTATCATATACATATATCTATAATGAGAATTCAGAACAACCGATACACATCATTCTGTCCAGTTACTAGACTGGACAGACCATACCAAGGCAGTGACCATGAGATGCCTCAGGTAAGTGCATTGCACATGAAATGTAAATGCAGACATGTGGTGTCAATCTCATATATCTGAGAATTGAAGAAGGGGGAAATAAAAGTAGGGGCAAAATGGGATATGTGAACAATGTCATGAATCTCTTGTTCAGTCCAGAATTGACTGAACCTCAATTAGGCAATGGCATTAGGTACTGCAGTAAAGGGTCTGAACAATAGTTACTGCAGTGAACTGTGTCAAAGACAAGTGAACAATGCAAAGTACTTCACAGTGTGTCAATAAGAAGTGTCAAGTGAATGACAAATGTGTGTGCAGCCATGTGAACTAATGCATTATGAAAGCTTGTATGAAATACAAATGTGCAATGCGTATGAATATAAGATGTAAAGAATATATTATAAGATAGGTAAGAGTGGTATATGCAGTGAATAGAAAGTGTATCAGAGCTTTGTGCTTCTGATACTTGCAGGTATGTAATAAAATGTGTGTGTGTGTGTCCATAGCAAGTTATGTTCAGACAGGTGAGTGTGTCAAGTGTCAAGTGCAGCAGTGAATAAAGTGTGCAGCAGTGAAACCAGTATCAATTGAGTGTCAAGTGGTGTCTATAGGAACATAGCATGTGTTCGAGTGTAGTGTTCAGATGTGCAAGTGTCAACATGTGTATCAGAGCAATTGTATCGCAGAACCGTATACAGACAAGTGAAGGTAAATGAGTGGAGTGTTCAGACATGTGTGTCAGGTGTCAAGTGCAGATGGTGTCAGTATGTATCAGACATATACAAGGTGTCAAATTTAAAGTAAATACAAGTGTACAAGTGTCAAACATGTGTCAAGAAGTGTACATGCCAGTGAATACAAACAGAGCAGTGTCATGGCAATGTGAATGAGTGTTAAGTGGTATCAAGAAGTGTGGGGTGTCAAACATGTGTCGAGTGTGTGAAGATGAGTGTCAAAAGAGTGTACAGTGGCAAATACAAGTGCAAAGTGTCTCAGAGCAAAGTGCAGCATGTGTGTCAAGTGCAAATGAAGTGCAACAATGCAATAGAGCAGTATTCAGACAAAAGGGGGTTTTCGATTGCATAGCATAGAATCTGTGGGTCGAACCATAGATCGAAACTGCCACAGTTTGAAGCCCAACTCTCCCAATCTGCTGTCAGATATTGCCCCTACCCAAAACAGTGTCTAAGTTGAGAAAATGTGGCGTATCGAGCGCGGACAGAGCCCCTAAAAGCAGGGGAGCTACTGTAGCCAGTGCATTCATTGCCGCATATCCCCGTGTCCAAATAACCATATCAATCCTTCTCGAATTCAACTCAGTCAAACACAAATGCAAACCACAATATATTAGCTACCCAAAAATGTAATTACATCAGAATTTGGTTATCAAAACTTTCTACGGGACATTTCATCGAACACTTGAGACACGTATCCGATACTCTTGCGATACGCACCCCAAATGGATTCAAAATCGAACCAAACTTAACCTAATGCTAGGGGAACCGTAAATGAATGCATTTATGAAAAGAAAACATAAATTGGAAAGGTTTAGAGGCTCTTACCAATTAGGAGTTGGAATTCTAATAAAAATCCCTAGAATAGATCTCCCACCAAGCTCCAATGGCCTAATTGCTCCAAATCCCTCCTAGCTAGCCAATAGAGGCTTTCTCTCTTCAAGAAGAAGAGATTGAAATTGGTTTGGGTGAATTTAGAGTTAATTTGAGGAATGGGGACAAATTTGGGAAAGAACACAAATTAGAGTTAGGATTTCAATAAAAGAGAGAAAGAAGAGGGCTAATGGTGACCTATATAGTGGGGTGGGGCTATTGTGGTCGGCGAACATGGTTGGGTTAGGGTTTCGGTCAAGTTACAATAGCCTAAAGGCCTTTCTAAGTTGTAAAATCAAGCCCCTTTGCTAAAGGCCCAAACTACCACATTGTTTCTAGTCTCTAATTAGATTCTAAGTAATTTCTAGCTAGATTAGAGTCTAATTACAAATCTCAATTCATTAGTTAGGTCTCCATGATCATGGTTAGTCTCTAGGCAAAGTAGTTCTAAGGTTTCACTAGCTAATGACACAATCACAACACATCAAATTAAATAATATTAAAATAATAAAAAATTTACCAATTTATCACTAACATGATTTAAATTCATTATTTAATAACTAACATGATAAATTTTACAAATTTTTAAAATTACCCTCATTTTAGAAAAGTGGTAGTTACACTTGGCCAAAGTGAACCCTCTAATGGTAGCAGCTTTCGACGAATTGCTATGTCACTTTACAACCTGCATGCATCTGTACTAGAGTGGTGCTACATGCTATATATCTAAATGATTGGTATACCTTTTCTTAGGTCATGACATAGACCCTAAAGTGCAGGAGCAGTCTGAATGTATGCCTCGCTTTTTTGAGCCGCTTGATGCTCAAACTATTTCTCGGCTAATAGAGGAATCTGGCCGTGTTGACACAGAGTTAGCTAAACCCTGGAATGGTTATGCTGTCAATCCCCCTCTGGAAAGCTATATAAGGCAGAGTGGCATCGATTTATCCCCAAAAGCCACTTTAGCAGGCTTCTTATCTTTGTGGTTACGACGGTTTATCATTCCAGGTGCCAGTGCCGTTGACCGAATCCATCGCGGCATGCTGTTTGCAGCAGTGTGGTTAGTATTCAGATACAAAATAGATATCCTCTCAGCCATGACCAGTCGGTTAAATGCAGGACTCCGAAGTTTTACCGATGGTTTGATGGAAAAGCCCAACAATCAGAAGGAATATCCTCTTACCGAGATGCCATACGCATATTTGTTTGGCTGGTTGTTACTGCATCACCCCTCATTGATGGATCCTAACCTTGGAGTCGGAGGAGCGTTGGCGGCCAACTTTATCGGAAGATTTGCCAAGGCCAAATGGAAGGTTATGTCTTTATTTGATTACAGAAAGGTACTAAATAGGGGCGTAGACTGGAAATTTTTCTGCACCCCTCCTCTATCTAGATATGAAAACTTTTCGGTCTCTATCCAATATTTAGAGCCCGTTGGTTCTTGCCCCTGTCCTGAGGCCTTTAATTGGTTGAAGTCAATCCGGCCTTCACACATGGTATATAGGTTTAAGAATAATTGCAATTTGGAGCCTTATTTATCGAGTCGCTTTGCTCATCAATTTGTCTATGATCAACTTCACGTCGAGAATGCAATGACATGTCTTAAAGCCTTCGATTAATGGCGCCCGTGGATGGAGATACTATAATACGAGAGGTACACGAGCTCTATTCACCATGCCTTCTACCACTGTTGAAAACGGCCCACAAATATTGAGCTTATATGCGCGCTTTTATACTTCAGCCAACACTTTCTTTGAAGGTTATTCGATATATGATAGTTTTGTCGGAACGCAAAAAGCGTTTAATGGGGACGCAACAATCGTAAACTTAACTGAAGCTGAGAAGAATGTTCCTGCTGAGGATCCTCTAAAAATTGTGAATATGGGTTCCATTGATGAAGTTCAAGTTCCATTGAGTGGCCTTCTCAGGAAGCGTAAAGAAAAATCTCCTGCCAAGAAAGCTACAAAGAAACAAAAGGTTGGGAGAGTCAACTACTTGGAGCACGTCCTGAAAGAGCTGGAAGATCCTATTAAATATTACCAGGATCTGACGAGAGGCAATATTTAGAAGCTGGTAGATGCAGAATGTGAGGCAATAGCTTGTGAACCTGAAGCACGACAAGTTGCCTTGAATGAATCTATAATTGCCTTCTCAACACGATCTGTAGACCTTAAGGCAGACATTATTGAAGCTACTACTTCCATTGAACTTTACACGACTGAAGTAGCTGAAAAAGAGAAGGAAGCAGCTGAGAATCAAGCTCGCCTTCAAGAGCTGGAAGCTGAAATGGTTAGACTTCGTACAACAGTTATAGCAACAAGAAAGCATGAAGAAGAAGTACTGGAATAGTATCAAGTTGCCTCAAGTCGCCTGGATGATCTGACGAGATAACGGAATAAATTTGTCCAAACTCAAGGTGCAGAAATTGAACGCTAAGTTACCTCATTGTAACCTTTTGAACCAGAGACTCAAAGAAACTTGGCCAGGTCAAGAGTGATTTCCACCAGGGCGGAATGAGCTGAATCTTTGAAGAAGCTGATTATTGATCTTAGTAGTCAGGCTTCAAAATAAATTTATCTGATTGTAATAACTTCTTTGTTTTGATGAATGTAATAATTTTTACGTCATTGAATGAAAACTAATGATCTTTTTTGTCGCTCTATTACTTATTACGTATGTCAAGCAATAGATAGGAATAAAAAATATGTTCAGAGGTACTGGACATAACATATCTCTTAAAAATAACAATACTTATTATATCTGTTCAGAGGTAATATGGACATGACAGAATATAACTTAAAATATTATCATTTCTGAAATAACATCATTAGAGGTAATGTGGACGTGCCGAGTCGTTAATGTAGATAAGAATTCAGAGGTAATGTGGACGTGAATTAATTGATATACATAATAGAATTCAGAGGTAATGTGGACGTTAATTCGAATATATGTTATTTATCCTTGGGCCAACTAGGACTCAAGAACAAGATATTTTTTAAAACAACTGGGTTTCAAAAGATGATGTTTATAATAATGCAGTAGATATTGTGGCT
Source organism: Iris pallida (assembly GCA_029216955.1). Taxonomy (NCBI): domain Eukaryota; kingdom Viridiplantae; phylum Streptophyta; class Magnoliopsida; order Asparagales; family Iridaceae; genus Iris; species Iris pallida. The sequence goes on along the minus strand of JANAVB010043419.1, from coordinate 26,666,733 downwards.
CGAACAGGATTTGGATAGACGCCACTGGGGATTTTTGCATACGGGTAAATAATTCAAAGATTTGAAGTATGTACAATATTTGTCAAAAAATACAGTACACACTTTCAAACATGGTACTTCTTTAAGAATTTGTCGTTAATAGGCATCATAGCGATTCGGCCATCCATCCCTGACAGTTGATAAGCTCCGCTAGAGAAAATTTTGCTTATAACGTAGGGACCTTCCCACTTTAGTTTGAACTTGCCCTTGTTTATGTGTGTCATATTCATAGGACGTCTGATAGTAAGGACTAGCTTGCCTTTTTGAAATGCTTGTACTTTGACTTTACGGTTGAAGGCATTTGAGATACGGGCTTAAAATAGATCAATGTGTTGCTGAGCTAGTAGCCGCTTCTCGTTAAGCGCTTCAAGCTCCTGAAGTCAAAGACGATCATTATTTTCTGTTGTGAGCACATTGGCAATGGCTGTTCATTGTGTTAGGATTTGAATTTCCAATGGCAAGACAGCTTTGCCTCCATACACCAAAGAGAAAGGTGTACAGCCAGTCAGAGTGCGTATAGTAGTATGGTAGGCCCATAGACATTCTTCAAGCTTTTTGCTCCAGTTTCGTTTATTGGTAGTAACGAAATTCTTGAGAAGCTTGATGATCATTTTGTTGAATGCTTCTGCTAAACCGTTAGCTGCGGGATTGTATGCTCTCGAAGTGACATTATTGATTCGATTGTCATCACAGGATCGAGTGAACTTCTGACTAATGAATTGAGGTCCGTTGTCATGGATGATTCGTCGAGGAACACCGAATCTATAGATCACACGATGTTTGATGAAATTGATGACACTGCTTGTCTTGACATCAGCTAAGGGTATTGCTTCTGTCCATTTTGAGAAGTAATCAGTTATAGCTAGGATAAACCGATGTCCTCGAGATGAAGGCAGATTGATAGGACCGATGACATCCATGTCCTAAGCTTCAAAGGGCCATTATGCTGCAGTCGGATGCAGAAATTCTAATGGTTGATAAATAAAATCTGTATAGATTTGACATGCTCGGCATTTCTTTGAATATTCAATGGCATCTGACACCATGGTAGGCCAATGATATTCCGTGCGTCAGATCCGATCCTGTAGCTTCGGACCAAGCTGATGTGCACCACAGACACATCGTGAGTTTTATGTAATATCTATTTTGCTTCATCTTTCGCAAGACAGCGTAGAAGCATACCGTCAAATGTTTGCCGGTAGAGTGTTTTGGAGGTATGATTGTAGTGGAATCGAAGCGACTGCCGACGGATTGTTGTTGCTTCTTTGGGATCTTCAGGTAAGATGTCATGAACCGCAAAGTCGATGAAAGAAGCTCTCCAGTCTTCGCTAGTAGTGAAAATCTTGACTTAATTACTGTATTCAAGATGTAAATTATTCTCGACACAGAATAATTCCCTGTTAGTAATGACGATCATTTGTTGTTTTTTACAGGAATCACTAATACTGCTGCTAGATTAGAGAGTACATCAGCTTTTGTATTGTATGCTCGACGTACATATTCGATAAAGAAACCTTTGAATGATGCAGCTAATTTGACTGCTGCTTCCTGGTACGGAATTAGATCTTGATGTCGAACTTCATATGTGCCTCTAACCTGATTAATAATCAGTTTAGAGTCTCCATATACTTCAAGATACTCGATGTCCAACTGTTTAGCCAATTGAAGACTAATAAGTAGAGCATTGTATTTAGCAACATATTATAGCATAGCTTGTCCATGGAATAGGCTCTTTGAACAGCCAATCCTTCGGGAGATACAAGAACGATTCCAACTCCAACGACGATAGTGCCTTTGGGTCCGATTCAGGATACACCATCAAAGAATTGACGCCAAGTAAGGATTTCTTCTTAAATCATGTTAGATTCCAGAGTTTCATTCGAAAATTTATCATAGAGTTTAGATGTCACAGGAATTGGATGTGCAGCAAAGAAGTAAGCTAGGGCTTGACCCTTAACAGACTTTTGTGGGACATAGATCATATCATATTGTGCTAGCAATATAGCCTATGTAGCGAGTCTGGAATTGAGTGTACTGGGCTTCTTCATCAAGACCCGGAGGGGGTTGACTCGAAAGATGACATGAATGGTCTGGCTCGTGATATAATTTCGTATTTTCTGAACAGCAAACATAAAAGCTAAACATTCTTTTTCCACCGGGCTTTATTGATATTCAGCACCGATCATTGTATTACTGAGATAATAGATTGCTTGCTTATGGCCTTCCTTATTCTTCTGGACTAGTAGGGCACCCAGGAAATGATCTATTGCTCTAACATACATCAGAAAGGGTATTCCTATGATTGAAGGCACTAAGACTGGAGGGTTCGTCAAGTACTACTTTATGTCTACAAATGCTTGCTGGCATTCGTCAGCCCAAACGAAAGATACACCTTTCTTCATTAGTTGAGTGAACGGTCTGCAACATCCAAAGAGATTTGAGATAAATCTCCTGATGTACGCAAGCCGTCCCTGAAATCCTCGTAACTCTTTTAGGTTGCGTGGAAGACGCATCTTTTGAATGGCTTTGAATTTCTCGGGGTCAACGTGCATACCCTTAGAGATAATAATGTATTCGAGGAATTTGCCACTAGAGACTCTCGGGAATGACTTGGTGGGATTCATCTAAAGTTGATGCTGGCGTATTAGATCGAAGATAGTTCTTAAGTCTTGGATGTGATATTCTGTTAGACGACTTCTGACAGCAATATCGTCAATTTAGCATTCGACTATCTTCCGCAAATGTTCGCAAAAAATGACGCTCAAGGCCCGCTGATAGGTTGCACCAGCATTTTTAAGACCAAATGGCATGACATTGTGGCAATAGACTCCCAGAGGGGTATGAAAAGATGTATGTTTTTCATCTTCGAGATTTATCCTGATCTGATTGTATCCGGAGAACCCATCTATGAAAGTCATTTGTTCGAACCGGCAAGTGTTGTTAATCATGACATCAATGATCGGAAGAGGAAACTCATCCTTGGGACAAGCTTTATTAAGGTCTCTAAAGTCGATGCAGACTCAGACCTTCCCTGTTTTGTTCATAACTAGGACGATGTTAGAGTAAGCCCCCTGAATTTTAGGGTTTATTTTAAAAAATTTTAAATGAATTATTTTCAATAAATATTTTTATTTAATTATTTTGATCATTAAATGTTCTTTTTCTTGACTTCGATTTCTGGAGCGTCAAAAATGTCAATCTCTGAAAACTTCCTTCATGAGTTTGTAGTAGACAAGATTATCTTCATTTTGATATATTATGTCCCACTCAAACTTGTTCCCTTGTACTATATTTGTATTGTATAAGTTTTGGATCAATTTAGACAATTTGACCATTCCCACTTTTATTTATGATTTTCATATGCACATTGCCATAACTTTTAATTTAGAAGCACAAGACTAGTTGTTTTCTAAAAACCAACTTCACATGCATGATCTAGTCAAGACACCCTACACTCATGACCTTCGTGTCCCACTCAGACACACCAACTTGTGCTTTATTTTTATCGTACAACTTTTCTGATACAAGATCCAATCTTAATTCATCCCACGGAGTCATATTTATTTTTGACATAAATTGGGAACACCATTTCGACCCAAACCTGTAGACCCAAAATATGGACACGATCCACTTTTAGCCTACTACCCACCTGATACCTGTGTCCCATTCAATTGAGCTTTCGCATGCTACTTGTTTACCCGTGATAATAAGTGGCTAAATTTAAGCCAGTTATCGTGCCAAGCTCGACTTTGAACCAACCCGACTCAATCGAACCAAACCCAAGCTTCATGTTATCCCCTTATGAATACAAAACATACACCCCCTACAAAACACCAAACACCTAGTCAACCTCTCAAATATCCAATGGACAATTTTATTCATCACACTCCTCAAATTTAATTTACCCTAATCCTTACACTTGATCCCAGCCCTTGACTTATCCACCAACAATCACCACCACCCATTCTCACATAACAACATACCCAACCTAAAACCCACACACACCCCTAAATATAGTAGACCCTAACTCTAATGCAAACTGTCTCTCCTTCCAAACACTCTCAATCGACCACATATTTTACAAATCAAACAACTCTTTCTTTCTCTCTACTTTTACTTCTGTACACAGTTTTCTTCCCTGGCCGATAGCAGCTGCCCCCCCTCAACTCCATCTACTTTATCTTCTTTATCATCTCCATAACCATTCTTATCTCCATCACCATTTTCATTCAACACCATCATCATTTCTAACTCCTCCTCCTTATCACCCTAAGCCGAACCCATATTGTTGCTGCTCAGCAACCGCCTGGCAGCCATCGTACGCACACATGTTGTGCAGCCGTTCGTTGCCATGGCAAACACCTGGTAAGGCAGTCGCGTGCACGATCAGCAGTTTCAGCTGCGAGCAGTAGCATGCACGCGCGAGCAGCGGCATTAGCCGCATGGCAACCCCTCTCCGGTGCCGTCGTACAAGCCCCGTGCCCCTTGAGTGGGCTGTCATCTCCCCGGTGAGCCATCGTACGGCCGTACGCGAGTAGCAGTAGCGCGTGGGCGCATGGATTGTAGTAGCCACGGCATGGCAGTGCCGCCGCACACCGTAGAATTTTACTAGCGACCCGCTGTGATGCCGTACGACCACCTCCATGGCTCCGACGAATATCCGGTAAAATCCCCTATGTCGATTATCATCTTCCTCATTGCTTGAAACACTCAATTCGTCCGTTTCATATGAGATTCCGTCGTGACGCATATTTTGGAGAAGTCAGAACTCGTTCTCAGGACAACGACATTGTGCACATTTTTCAAAAAATTCGATCGTTGGATCGACGAACTCTTTCCTCTGTCACAACCTCAGTATATACCTCTTCGCTCCTCTCAATTTTCAACTATTAATTCGATCGTTTGATAGATGAAAACCGGCCGCCAAGTTGACCATTTAAATTATATTATTTTTGGACAGTTTCGTGGAGCCAACTTCGTCGACTCGTAACTCGACCATCGCATCTCTTTTTGATGTACTACCAGTTCCTATGCATAGCTGGTATAACCATATTCTTGTCCTTCAAGTTTTGTTTTATTGTGAGCTTGTTTGATTGGTTGAATTTGACGCCAAAGTTGGCAGTCCGAATTCGTAAATTCTAACTTATAAAATTCTAATTTTGGACCTAAGACACCGGATTCAAATTCTGACACCACCACTAGACTTGTGGCATCGTTTTGGAATGAATTTACATATAATTTGCTGAGTTTGGAGGACGTGGACCCTGGCATGCATTTCGGTGCAAAGCAGGTCCAACAGTCCGAGCCAATGGACCATTTTAAGATCGGCTCATCGAAATCCAATTCCGGATATACCGTTGAGTTTGTATTGTCATTCTGGGCTTGTTGAAATATACTTTTTTAGATTTATTAGACCTTGGCTCCGGTATACATTTTCGTGTAAACCGGAATTCTAATATCCTGACCAACTGTTGGGTTCACATTGTCATTCTGGATTCGTGGATATATAATTTTTTAGGTTTAGTGAACTTTTATCTTGACACATTTTTCGATGCAAAGTGGGTCCAACACGGACATTATTTTGACCCAAAATTATCTTTTTACCTCTGTGACCAAATTGGACTTATATGTAGGCTATCCTAGCTATTTTGACCTTTCTAGACACGTTGGTGTTGTTTATTCCATCATCCGACAACGTATGCAATATTTTATTTATGTATCACTATTAGTTATAATTAATTCTTATTATGTTCATATTTCGGAATTAGTACAACAAAATTGAGATCAATCGATTCCAGTGATCTCGCATTGCTGAAATTGACAAGATGACCATGTGAATCGCTATGATAAGATTTTTAACCTTATGGTTGATCATCTTATCTCAATTTGAGTGTCGTGGATTTTGATGTACGAATAATGAGTTACAACTTGACATTTTAATAATCTACCACTTGCAATTCTTATTATTATTAGCTTATATTTATATAATTGTTTTGTAAAACTCTAAATAATTTTGGGTTTCTAGTATTACCTAATAGTATTTTGTAAATAAAATTATAGTTTCTAAATATTATAAATGATTTGTAGATAGATATGTATTTATAGTTATTCTTTCCCTTAAATCGTAAGTCACGACTATTATAGTCATTTCGTATTTCCTCATCTCGATTATCATGCCAAATCTTGATTCTAGACTGTTATATATCAAACGAGGCTATTTGGACTTTTCTAGACTCAGTGGAACCGCCTTTGCCGTCGTTTGGGATCATCTTGTGAAGGTTAGCATCATACATATTCTGTGTCGACACGTTCGTGTCGCGTACGTCGACTTCCAACTAAAATGAGGTGAGTACATTCTCTGATAGTTTTTATTGGCTTGATATCTACTATATCCGATTCAGTTGTAGTGTTTTACTTGATTCCCGATACGGTGGTGCACGAACTAGTATACGTCGGATCCTGTCATGAGATGTTATTCCTGGACTTTCTGGTATATGGGTACATTGTTCGATCTTATTTTCTGTACTTATATAGACATTGATTTGGGAGTGGGCTGGCCCCCTGCTTTTGAATCCCGTATCATGATGTGTCATGTCCGGATCCATTATACTACTCGGGGATGGAGAGTTATTAGAGGTTATGTGATCAATACCCATCCTATAACCACCTGTGCATAGCTCCACCCTCATCGTACGTAGGGTGTAGCCTGACCTAATACTTCATGTGCATAGCTTTCCATTGTGGCCGGCTTGATCTTGATCATGATACTGATTCCATATACATTTTTTGTGATAGCCGGTCAAATAGATCAGCCTGATCTAGACCCAAGCCGATCACATAACGCTTTAATATCTTAAGGCACTGTTTATATTTACATATTACATCAGATATTCCTGTATTATTTTATATTCCAGTATTCCACACCCTGACGATATCCAGTTTTACATACACTGCTTTATTTCCAGTCTTGATATTTCATCTTGTATTCCATTATAATTGTCTCTTATAGTATTTGTTAATTCATTTAGAACTGCTGCTAGTTTATGTACTCATTCCCATCCTGACTGGATATGTTGATAAATTTTAGAAATTATTATGCCTTATATTATTGGACTACAGGATGATGCTAGCTGAGGAGGATCTCGATATTCCTTCACCGTGATTGTCTCCCGGGAGTTCTAGGTCTGGTAGTTTGATTTAGTTTTGTTATAGTTTTATCTCCGATACATTCTTGTCTCATATGATCATTTTGTAGATTTTAGTTGTTTTAGTGATACTGTTATCTCTTCTTATTCATATCTTCTTAGATGTTTGTGATTGGAGTACATATTGTTGTTATAGATCACCTAGATATTGTAGATAGTTATTAGGTACTTGACAGCGTTCTACCGCCGATACTGTGGTGTAGGCTGGACGTGGCCCATGTACTCGTGGTCGAATATCCGGGGGCGGGTCGTGACACATTTTTATGGTAGCCCATATAGGTCAGCCTTTGCAACTAATGCAAAGTCGTGGTAGTACTTAGGCTTAGCCGTACTACTGCGAGCCTGTCCTAGGAATGGATTTGAATCTGGAATATTTTAGGATTTTGGTACTCAATCACATATTAGGATCTCTTGATAGATTCCAGGGATTCCCCCTGAGAATCTTACTTCGAAACTATATTGAGTCTATTTTCACTCGTTTTTGCTTATCTTGATTTTGGATACACCTATCCGTTGCCGAATCCTATTCTTTCATGAAGATAAGTTTATGGACCCTAGAAGGAACAAAAGAGTAGGAGTTGAACTTCTAACTATTTGGATTGGTAAGAGGGATGACTAGTCAATCTTATATATGAAGGTTGATATCTATTTTAGGAAAGATAAAAATGAATTTTAAACAAGGTAGTACGTTTGGAACTCGAGGGTTTAATGAAATAAGTTGATAAATAAATGGAAGATAACAATCTAGATAAATATGGATTATATAGTTAGGCCAAGAATGATTTATAGATATGAGTTATAAGTTTAAGGGATTAGAGGATATCGTTGAATGGACTTACGACAAAGAAAATGTCAAAGAAACGTTGTATACGATTTTATAGTGGTACAAGCTATCGAAGAGAACGTTGGATTATCTTTCTTGCTTGAGTATGCAAGGAATTGGCACGAGATGTGATTATTATACACGGGATTGGATTTCCTAAATTTTAAGGAATTACCAAGACATAATAGTATTTGCAGGAGAAATGACTGATAATTTGATTAGGGATACTTAAGGTTTATAACTTAATTTGAGGATTGGACAAAGCCAGAGTTATACAACTTTGATAAGTTACTGACACATGAAGTTTTAAGAACGGTTACATATATAGGATTCCTGATTTATACGGGATATTCGACAAATTTATTTTTGACTATGAATAAAATTAAGATTGCTAATGGGATAAAGGATAATTCTGGAACTGGGTTTCTATCATCTCATATTTAAAAAATTTATACATGGAGTAAACATTGGTGGATGATAATATATAAAAAAAATGATACTAGAAGAGTAAACATTGGACGTGAAAGTTTAGCAGGATTTGTATGAGTAGCAAGTAGATAAGTGGCCCTAGGTATGGGATTAGTCAAGACTATTAGCAGTGGATTATTAGTGACTTGGAGTTACGAAAAGGATATAGTAAGGGAGAGTCATGTTTAGACAAGGTGAACATCTTGGAGGTTGAAATTTCGCTTTTGTGATTTTGGATAAGTGCAAGAAAAGGAAAGGACAACGACTTCGTTATGACCATATGAGCAAGAACAAATTCTTATCATCATTCTTCTCCGTCTTGATTAACTCTGCCTATCTATATCCACAACTAGGATTATAGGTTCTCTAGAACTCTCTAACATGATTGCTCTCATATTATCTTCTCTCGACATAATTGCTTCTGCATTTCATCTTTTCTAGGATTTGACTAAATTCTTCTTCGTTAACCTCTTGGGTAAATTCCTTCTCGGTAACTGTTTATGGATTGATCTACGTAGTTTTTGGACCTTGCTACCTTCTATCTAATAGAAAATCTCATCAATGGATTCCATAGTATAACTATAATATGTTTGTGATTGTGATGAGTGATTTTTTTCCTAGAAGTTGATTAGGTTAAGCTTATAGGACAAGTATGAGTGACTGACTGTAGTGGACTTATAAACCATACCATTAAAAAGGATTGGTTTGATAGTATAATTTGATGATAGGGTATCTAAGATGGAGTGATAAAATATTATATTGTTGTGACTACGGATTAAGGATTTGAATCTTGTTCTTAGGTTTGAGGGTTGAGCATTGTAGGACTTTAATGACCAAGCATTATTGGTTATCTACAAGCTATTTACATATGATTGAAGGGTAGATCGATATATGGAATAATATATGATAAGTTAGAAGGAGATAACATTGCGTACAAGATTGGGAGATATCAGTTAAAGTAACAAGGAACAAAGCAGAGACATATGTACATTGGTAATAAATAAATCGGTAAATGAATCAAGAGTTTGAAATTGAGGGTTTATATTCAAGAGTTGTTAAATAAAAAGGAGAGAAGGCTCAATGCCAAGAATATGTTTTGAACGTTTAATTTCAAGGAGAAGCTGTAAAGAAGGACTGAAGCCAATTAATATAAGGAGCTTGAGATTGATATGATAAAGATACTTAGGATAGGATAAGGGAACAACTATTTGCAACTGAGATTGGTAAATATGGTTGATGACCAAGCATTGTTGACATATATATACATATCTCAAGGATGACCTGTATTTTAGAGTATATGTAAAGGTTCTATATTGGTATGAAAGATTCTAAAGGATAAAATGACATTGTTTTAATGGAAGAAGCTTGTTGAACCTGAACCAAAATATTCGTAGAGAGAAACATAATAGATGATCACAGGGGTAGTAGATTGAGTACTGTAGCCGTAGCAGCTACATGCTATAGCTTGACCTATTGGATAATTTTTAATTTTGATGAAAAAATTATTATAAGGTGGGTAGGATGTGAACCCACTGAATTTTAGGGTTTATTTTAAAATTTTCTAAATGAATTATTTTCATTAAATATTTTTATTTAATTATTTTGATCATTAAATGTTCTTTATCGTGACTTTGATTTCTGGAGCGTCAGAGATGTCAATCTCTGGAAACTTTCTTCATGAATTTGTAGTAGACGAGATTATCTTCATTTTGATATATCATGTCCCACTCAAACTAGAGAACAAGTAAACAGCAGCATGTCATAGCAATTGTCGATGATGTTCGTCTTGAGCGGATGTGTGGTGATTGTCTGTTTTGGAGCTTGATGGAGCTTGATGTGTCAATTTGGATCATAACAAATATCGTCTTGTTAATTATCAAGATTAGGTTGACTACGATCCAGTTTGGGTCAACAATCTTCCTTATTTTGATAATTGACAAAAATACGATATTTGTATGTCGCAACATTCATACTGGACACATAAAATAATGATAATAGCTTCCCCGTAGATGAACATGTCGGCTCCCCCTTAAATGGATATGTCCTGAGACAAGTTCTAATCCAAGCAAGCACAACAATATATATTGAAGCTCAAAACACATGTCCATACAAATATCACAAGTATTATCAAGTGTTTCCAAAGCACAAGTAAATATCAAAAGTATTCTCCCCCTTTATCATTTAGCAAAGTGATAAAGTGGCTCCCCCATAAAAAGTAGACAAATTGAATACATGCAATCACACAACGTGGAACCAAAATCATAGAGAGAAACTACTAGCAGTTTTATATCTAAAAAATGCATAAGTCTGAAGGAAATACAATGCATGAAAATAGAAATACTATATCTCAAAAAATACTACATGAAACAAAATGAAACTATAGCCTAACATCAGCAGCATCAAGCGGGTACTAAACCACGACCATCATGGAGCACGGAATAGACCAGCAGAGTCTGAAGGGTCGCTGGCAGAGCGACGAGGGTCAACAAAGGCCTCGTCCGGGTTCAGATACCGCCTGACCCATGTGTCGTCAATACAATAAACTTTGCGAGAAGGTTCATATATGATAGGGAACGACATAGTAGGATGGGTGGCTAGGATATACTGGAGGTCGTGCAGTGAGTTGATGATAGCACTCATCTGAAGGATGGTGCAGTAATCCAACTGAGTCCAGCGGTCGTCTTCCAAATGGAAGCGATCACGCAACATCGCCTAGATGGAGTCAAGAGTATTAGGAGGCTCGGGCTCAGGAGCATTAGAGTCATAGGATGCAACAGCAGCAGCAGCAATAGTCCGACGTGCCTTGGACAGAAAAGCAGGAGCAGGTAGGAACTAACAGTCATCAAGAGGGATGTTGAAGGCACAAAAAATCTTTGAAAGGTACATGGCATAGACTAAGAATTTTGGTTTTGGTCTCGCACAAATCATCCAATCCATCATCATGCGAGGGAAGTTGAACGGAAGACAAAAATGAAGATGATATAGAGCCGATATCTCAAAATAAGTGACTTCATCGGCTGATCCCCCCTTTGGGCAATATCGAGGAAAAGATGATCCGATGGAGTTCATAAAAATAGTTGTTGAGATATTTGGCTCGAAGCTTGCGAGGACGTTTGTTAGGAGAACACAACGCATCCTTGAAACCCTCAAGAGTGGTTTCACCGGGAAATTGGAACTATCAGGCATCAACAAGTTTTTGCCAAGTGTTTGGTTCCGGGAGGTCAAGGTAATCGGCAAGTTCAAAATCGTCAAAGGATATATCAATGTTGGCGACACGAGAATAAATCCTAGTGTCGTCATGAGTTAAATTACAGTAAAACATCTGTATAGCATTGAGACACAAGATGAAGTTATGACAAGTTCATCGAGGCATAAATCGTGAAAAAAAGCGTCATATGCCGAAAAAATTATAAAGTTTATCGAATGGCCCGGAAACACACTACGTGAGAGAAAGTCTGTGTACCACTCATTGGGTGCATCCAATGCGACAAAAATTTGCTCATTGTAGGTGTTGGGATTTGGTGGAGGTGGTGGATTAAACAAAGGATGACTTGGAGGAGGAGGAGGAGGAGGGCTAGATGAAGATGCCCCCTCACTTCTCAACTTCTTTCCTCTACCAAATAACTTAGGCGCCATTGATAATGAAAATAGATTGAATTTGAAAGAGAGGAGAAAAAGGAGTTATACCTCACACAAATGGTTGGAGATGGAAGAGACCTTCAAAAATCCTTAGGTCTTGAGTTTGAAAAAAAATAGCCCTAAAATATCGATTTTCTAGGGTTAGGGTTTGAGAGAAATGAGTTTGGAGGGAGATAGAAGAAGATGAAAGTAACGAGAGAGAAGAAGAGTTTGGGTTTATGATGGTTAGGGCCAACAGTTCGGGTTAAATCGTGGCCGTCCGATTAAAAAATTGGATGGCCAGGAACCAAAGTAGGTTCTGGAAGCAGACACAGAGTTCGACCCGAATTATGTGTGGGGTAAAGTTCAACTCAAACTCTGCCTGTCTATTCCAGAACACAGAATCAGTTAAAAAAAAGAAGGCAATGTTTTGATAGGAAAAAAGATCTAGAATTTGAAAAATTGAATGTTATAAGTCATAAACACAATGTAGCCATGTAATAAATGAGTGTTAAGACATCGATCATTACAGTGGAACTTCCTTGGGGTAGCTGTACGGGCCGGATCCCAGCTAGCGGTAGTCCGAAGACTAGTGCACCGTGTCGCTTAGGCTTTTACGCCTTGTTGTCAGAAGGGCCCTTTCGGCTTGTACCCAAAGCTGAGTCATTGCAAATTATGATTGTCATAACCGTTATTTACGCAGTTACATATTATTGTATGACAGTTTCATCCAAGATTCCTAACTCTCGACAAAAAAGTTGAAGTGCTCTTCATCTAGTGGTTCGGTGAAAAAATCTGCTAGCTGATGTTCGGTGTCAATGAACTCTAAGTTAATAGTGTCGTGCTGTTGATGATCATGCAAGAAATGATGTCTAATCTCTATATGCTTTGTGCGTGAGTGACATACTGGGTTCTTGGTCAAATGCATTGCACTAGTGTTATCACAGAAAATAGTTATGTGCTTGAATAATAAGTTATAGTCTTCAAGAGTTTGCTTCATCCACAGAATCTGTGGACAACAACCAACTACGATGTGTTCAGCTTATGTCGTGGATAGTACGACAGAATTCTGCTTCTTGCTAAACCACGAGACTAAAGCCTTTTCCAACGAATGACACTTGTCGCTGGTACTCTTACGGTCAACTTTGCATCCTACAAAATCAGTATCAGAATATCTGATAAATTCAAAGGAAGTGGTTTGGGATAACACAAGCCTACCGTAATCATTCTTTTAAGATATCTATAGATACGCTTAACAGCGGTTATGCATGATTCTTTAGGATTTTCTTGATATCTAGCACATAAGCAAACGCTAAACATAATATCGGGAAAACTAACAGTTAAATATAATAGACTACCATTCATACTTTGATACTTACGTTGATCGATCGGTTTGTCGCTTTCATCAGGTTCCAGCTTTGTTGTAGTAGCCATAGGAGTGCTGATAGGTTTGATGTTGTCAAGCTCGAACTTTTTCAGCATGTCCTTTGTATACTCCGACTGACTGATGAAGACGTCTTGTACGTATTGTTTGATTTGTAGACCAAGGAAGTATTTGAGCTCCCCCATCATGCTCATCTCAAACTCGTTCTGCATACACTTAGGAAAATCTTTGTATGGACCCTCATTAGTAGACCCAAATATGATATCATCTACGTAGATTTGTACTAACAGAATAGTGTCATCAAGAGATTTTATGAAAAGTGTAGTGTCAATTTTCTCTTTTGAAAAACCTTTATCAAGTAAGAAAATACTAAGGCGTTCATACGAAGCTCGAGGAGCTTGTTTGAGGCCGTAAAGAGCTTTCTTAAGTTCAAAAACGTGGTCGGGAAATTTATGATTTTCAAAACCAGGGGATTGATTAACAAAAACCTCTTCTTTAAAAAAAACTATTTAGAAAAGCACTTTTGACATCTATTTGAAAAAGTTTAAAGTTTTGGAAATTTGCAAATGCGCAAAGCATCCGAATAGATTCAAGTCGTGTAACAGGAGCATACATCTCATCGTAGTCGATACAGTCCTCTTGGTTGTATCCTTGAGCTACGAGACGAGCCTTGTTGCGAGTGACCGAACCATCCTTATTAACTTTGTTACGAAAAACCCATTTGGTACCGATGATTGAATGATCAGCAGGTCTAGGAACAAGTTCCCAAACCTGATTTCGTTCAAATTAGTTGATTTCTTCTTGCATTGCAGATATCCAAAATTTATCGTTAAAAGCTTTTAAAATATTTTTAGGTTCAATTTGAGAAATAAAAGCAGTGCTAGCAATAGAACCTCTCAAAGAAGATCGAGTGGTTACCCCTTTCGATACCTCACCTATTACCAAGTTTTCTGGATACGAAGCTTTGAATTGGAACTTCTTTGGTAAGCCCTCTAGAGAGTTGGTTTCGGGTGGTGTATCCACATGAGTGAAGGTTGCTGGTTCATCATTATCGAGAATGATAGCTGTACTATTGTCTTTATCAAAAGTTACGTTAGTAGACTCTTCAACAATCATAGAGCATTTGTTGAACACTCTATATCCCTTACTCTTGGTAACACAGCCAAGAAGAATACCTTCGTCAGCTTTGGCATCAAACTTGCCCAAGTTGTCTTTGGTATTCAGGATAAAGCAGTGACAACCAAACACTCAAAAGTAAGAAACATTTGGATTTCTACCAAACCAAAGCTCATAGGGAGTTTTCTTTGAGATAGGTCGAATCAAAACCTTATTCAAAACATGGCACGTTGTGCTGACAGCTTCTGCCCAAAAATATTTCGGAAGAGAAAATTGATTCAGTATGACTCTAGCCATATCGCCAAGAGTCCTATTCTTCCGTTCCACAACACCATTTTGTTGAGGAGTTCTAGGACAAGAAAACTCATGACTAAAGCCATTTAAATCATAAAACTTTTCAATATTAGAATTTTTGAATTCGCCACCATGATCACTTCGGATACGAGTAATCATGTAATGTTTTTTGTTTTGGACCTTCTTAGCAAAAACTTTGAAAACTGAAATAGTATCATCTTTATTTGCAAGAAAGAAAACCTAAGTGGATCTTGAAAAGTCATCAACAATTACGAAAGCATAGAGTTTTCTGCCAAGACTGGCTACTCTACTAGGACCAAATAAATCCATATGGAGTAATTACAAAGGTCGAGTGGTACTTACAGTATTGATGGATTTAAAAGAAGATTTGGTAGCCTTATTATTTCATATTCGGCACATACCGTGTCCTTTTTGAATGTGATTTCAGGTAATCCTCTTACTAGCTTCTTGGTAGATAGTCTTGATATGGTGTCCATGTTAGCATGACCAAGACGTTGATGCCATAATAGCCTTTCATCTTTGTGGACATAAAGGCATCTACCTGCTCTGTTAGTGTAGTGCCCCGTCCCGCTCAGCTAATCGGTGGAATCGAAACGTCGATGGTGTTCGGACTTAGCCTTGCAACGGCTACTCGGAGACATCGCTCGGTCAAGGCGACCGCTCGCTCATGTGGGATAGTTTCGGTGAACTTGCCTCATCTTAGCCTTCACATAATAAATCGCATGTTTTCAACTTGCACAAGTAGGCTTGATAATAAAAGAGACGAATTTACATAGCTAAAGGGAATAATTCTGACGGTCAAATTGAGTTAGAATATGGAAAGGTCCAACGGTCGGCTTAGAGTTGGTGCACGGCGTGCTTTGAAAATGACACTCGATCCTTCATCCCGTGGCTTGGAAGAAGGAAAGTTGGGTGAGTAGGCGAAGTTATGAACGTAGCCTAAGTCATAGGCGTCGCCCGTATAAATGCTTCATAAAGCATGCACGGTCCTATCGTCCAAGGCTTAGCATAGCCTTGGCTTGCCCCATGAGTTAAGTTGCGTTGCACGGCTTATGATATAAGTCTAGGCACCCAAATGACTTGGTCGTTCAGAAGTCAAACGCATGCGTGACACGTTTCCGCAATGCGTGGCTTGACGCGGCCTTTGCTCATCGAGTCATTGTGCATTTAAGTTAGGCAATTTATGTTAGGCTATCGAAGTGGTAGCAAGTATGGTCCTACGAGTTCTACGGTTGGGTATAACCACATAGTCTTACGATCTCAAGGCCCGTCATATAAAGTATGACTTGGACGATAGTGTCGTATAGATCGAAAGTCGGTTTGAGTCACGATGCACGGTCTTAGTGTTTAAGGCATGAATCAAGGTTGATTTAAAGAGTTTTGGAGAAAGAACTATCGAATAGGCATTAAGTTGAATGAAATGATATGGTAACATGGAAAGAATGCTCGCGACCGTGGGTCGTCAAGGGGTCTCAAATGATAGAAGTCTTGATATTGGTTTTGAAAGAAATGGTAACATTGAAAGAGGAATGACTATGTGAGACGTCAGTTCAAGTCGAGTCTTACATGGTCATTGGCCAACTTGTCGACAAGGAGGAATTTCCACGAGTGGCAATCCTAGGCGCCATGGGACTGCGTCATTCCGGAAGGAAACAGGTATAGCCGTAGTTGGACGAACTGCTCGAGTTATTCGAAAACTTTCAGCGGGGCTAGCTACTTGCGTTGAAAGGGTCGCCGCATAGCAAGGCTTTAGTCCTTGATAGCTTGTGATGTTAGTGACCAATTCATATAGATGGGTCGGCACGGGCAGCAATCTACGTGTGTGCCTTTGGATTGAGTCAGTTGGATGTGTGTACAGTTAGAACACGGTGTTGGGTCCTAAGATTTGGCATCATGCCTTAGCGAGGACGATCGTTCCTACGGGAGCGGGACGTGACATAATGGTATCAGAGCACGGCTTTACGTCCTTGGACTATCGATTGAATTCTTTAACTTCGTTGCTTCCGCAAACTCTGAATCATTGCTTTCGCAAAGTTGATATCATTGGTGCGCTCTCTCTCAAATATCCCACGGGATGTCCATACAATAAGTCTAACTATTTTGCAAAACGTATGAGAACATTTTTTGATAAAACAAAAATTTGGTTCGCGTAAGCACGGTTGGCTAAATCGGACTGGGCATATACACCAAGGATTGCGTCGACCTTGGAAAATTCGAGTGCGGGAATTGAATAGCGTTAAGCAAGAATGAGTTGAACTCGATTGAGTAAAATGAGATGACTATCGATAGGGGTGCTATCGAGCGACGATAACGTCGGTGCGGTATAGACGAGCGTGCTTGAAATTCGAGGAATGGTTCGAACGAAAAATTTGAAGAAGTCGGTTTTGATTTGAATGTTAGTTTTAAGGATTTGTAAAATGACTTTATCCCTGAGTGGTGTATGCGATAGCCTCAGGGATGTCGATCGATCGATTGAGGATGTGGGGGTACCGATGAGTCTATCAGCAAGCGTCGAGTGTATGCAAAGCCATAGATTGAGTATCGTTGAATAAGTTGTAGTCTTGAGATTTGACGAGTCGATTCGAACAACCTAGAAGTTTACGCACACTGAATGTGCACGGGGTCGAGTATTGCGCGAGCACAAAATGCAAAATGACTGAGTAGGGAAATCGAATCGAGGAAAAGTTAGGGTGTACGAATGGATGACTTGATTGACGAAATCGATAAGGATCGTATAGAAAAATTTAGCATGATAGAAAGATAGCGTGCATGAAAAGTAGAATTTTGAAGTTACGTAATGACTCTAAGGATTGGATTGAATGTTGCTCGATGTTTTGAGTTAGCAAAGGATTGATGCGAATTGAGGAAATACGTTGGTAGATGACTCAAGATAGA
Organism: Iris pallida; assembly: GCA_029216955.1. Classification (NCBI taxonomy): domain Eukaryota; kingdom Viridiplantae; phylum Streptophyta; class Magnoliopsida; order Asparagales; family Iridaceae; genus Iris; species Iris pallida. The sequence continues at coordinate 26,648,870 of JANAVB010043419.1, read as the reverse complement.
TGGATGAACAATACACGAATTTGGGTTTGAGGAATTTGATGTTGGGAATGATTCGAAGGATGATGATCGAAATTGATTTTGAATATCGAGGAGATTATCCAGTCGGATGATAGCACCATTCGCACGACTCGGAATTTGTTGCAAAGAAAGATCGTCAGGTTACGCATGTCATTGATGGTATTGAGGCGTATCAAAGATCGATACGCGATAACTCGAGGGTACTCTGACTCGGCGAATGACGATCGTGCAAGTGTTATTGTTCGGTTAGATGCTATACTTAGGATTTTGACCGAGATGAATGTTGGATGAAAATGATTGTGACTTGATGGTTACACAGATAACCACAATGTCGACGATCTTGTCTTACGCATGCGCAACTCTAGCCTGTACGTCGCGTCGGATTTGGGGCGATCGTTCTGCATGAGTACTGACATGGTGATTCATGTCGCAGGAATGATCGAACTCAGAAAATCAGGATGCGGCAACTTTGATTGTCTTGACTTGTCGGTTTGATGCGAAGGAAAATTTAAGGCTGTTAGGACTTGCGATTAATAAATGAAATAAACTTGATGATTGAGTAGGTCCAATCCGCGCATTGAGAATAAATTAGTCTAGACACAAAACAAGAGTTACATTCCGATGAGGATGATTATCCCGCGGAAGCGTGCATGGGGATTCATGCCCACCGTGGAAAATCTGACTCGCGTGAGATTGGGGCACAATTGTTAAGTCAGATGACCTTGTGATCGATTTTGTGAATTGGGATAAATGACTTAGGTAGTATGAAATGTGAATTATGGCTTAACGATGAATTGTGTCGTAGCGTGCTTGACTTGGAAGGATTGATAGGCGTATTATGTCGAACGTGTTCGAAGAAATAGACTATACAAAATGGCTTGATAAACGAAGTGATATTGATATGTCAAGGAATTGGTGAAAACGTGAGTTATCATAGGATGGCTTTGCTGAACGACTCGGACCCCATGCGATAAACGTTCGGATGTGTATAGGAAATCTATGCTCAAAGTTTAGAAATCAGATTGATGCGAGCTTGGGTAGCAAACCCCCGTACTATCAACTTGGTTTGACCTTAGGATGGGGTCAGTGTTGATATCGTTGTTTGGGAACTGTGATTCCAATATTGACAATTGACTTTAGCCTAAAGAGATTGCCTAGCAGCTAGGCGAGATATCCATGTTGCGAGAGTTAGCATCGGTAGGATTGATTTTCAGGATTGAGTGGATGGATCGATAGGTGGAATTAGATTCACTATCACAAGGCTTGGTTGAAATACACGTATTTCAGGGATGCCTGGAATGTGTGCACGATCTAAACTAGGTGATACGTTGAATCAAGTGAAACTTGAGGAACGGAGAAGTGTCGAAGATTTTGAGATCGTGAGTTTTGAAGAAAGGATTGAGGGTAGCACGAGCGTGGCTCGGATTTGAGAAATGCCTAGGGAAAATGTGCGCGAGAGTCCTTGAATGTCGAGTGATAAGTCAATGAGTAAGTACTCAGTTAGTTTCGAGGACAAAACTTTTTCTGAGTGGTGTATGAAGTAGTTCTCCGTCCCGCTTAGCCAATCGGTAGAATCGAAATGCCGACGACGTTCGGACTTAGCCTTGCAACGGCTACTTGGAGACATCGTTCGGTCAAGGTGACCGCTCGCTCAGGTGGGATAGTTTCGATGAACTTGCCTCATCTTAGCCTTCATATAATAAATTGCATGTTTTCAACTTGCACAAGCAGGCTTGATAATAAAAGAGACGAATTTACATAGCTAAAGGGAATAATCCCGACGGGTCGAATTGAGTTAGAATATGGAAAGGTTAAACGGTCGGCGTAGAGTTGGTGCACGGCTTGCTTTCAAAATAACACTCGATCTTTCGTCCTGTGGCTTGGGAGAAGGAAAGTTGGAAGAGTAGGCGAAGTTATGAACGTAGCCTAAGTCATAAGCGTCGCCCGCATAAATGCTTCATAAAGCATGCACGGTCCTATCGTCCAAGGCTTGGCATAGCCTAGCTTGGCTCACCCCATGAGTTAAGTTGCGTTGCACGACTTATGATATAAGTCTAGGCACCCAAATGACTTGGTCGTTCAGAAGTCGAACGCATGCATGACACGTTTCCGCAATACGTGGCTTGACGCAGCCTTTGGTCGTCGAGTCGTTGTACGTTTAAGTCAGGCATGTTATGTTAGGCTATCGGAGTGGTAGCAAGTACGGTCCTACGAGTTCTACGGTTGGGTATAACCACATAGTCTTACGGTCTCAAGGCCTATCATATAAAGTATAACTTGGGCGATAGCGTCGCGTAGATCGAAAGTCGGTTTGAGGCACGATGCACGGACTTAGTGTTTAAGGCATAAATCAAGGTTGATTTAATGAGTTTTGGAGAAAGGACTATCGAATAGAAATTGAGTTGAATGAAATGATATGGTAACATGGAAAGAATGCTTGCGACCGTGGTCGTCGAAGGATCTCAAATAATAGAAGTCTTGATATTGGTTTTGAAAGCGATGGTAACATTGGAAGAGGAATGACTGTGTGAGACGTCAGTTCGAGTCGAGTCTTGCATGGTCATTGGACAACTTGTCGACAAGGAGGAGTTTCCACGAGCGGCAACCCTGGGCGCCATGGGATCGCGTCGTTCCGGAAGGAAACAGGTATAGCCGTAGCTGGACGAACCGCTCGAGTTATTTGAGAACTTTCAGCGGGGCTAGCTACTTGCATTGAAAGGGTCGCCGAATAGCAAGGCTGTAGTCCATGATAGCTTGTGATGTTAGTGACCAATTAATATAGATGGGTCGGCACGGGTGGCAATCCATGTGTGTGCCTTTGGATTGAGTCAGTTGGATGTGTGTACAATTAGAACACGGTGTTGGGTCCTAAGATTTGGCATCACGCCTTAGCAAGGACGATCTCTCCTATGGGAGCGGGGCGTGACAGTTAGTATCTCTAGATAGATAGAAAATATATATGTTATCTTCCCTTATCCCTTCGAACGCGATGTATCCAGATGAACTATCATAGATAAAGCATTTAGTTTTACCGAAGTTAATATCATATCCGTGATCAGCAAGATGGCTGATGTTGAGCAGGTTACGCTTTAACTCGATCACTAAACAAACATTTTTAATAACGGAAGAAGGAGGATAACCAATTGTTCCGTTACCTATAATATAGCCTTTCAGATTGTTGCCGAAGGATACATATCCTTCCACTACACCAAAATAGACAATTTGTAACACATTATTTTTTCAATTTGTAACGGTTATTACGGTTAAAGTTTCTAACATTAATTACCGTGACAATAGCAAAATAAGTGTTACTAAAATAACTTTTTCTTATAAATTTTCATTTTTCCTCTACAGAGTTTTCGTTTCCCTCCTATTATCTCTCTCTAAACCCTCTACGAGTTTTCCTTTCCCTCCATCCATCTCTCTGTCTCTCAAAACCATCTCCTCCTTTCTACTTGTAAACTCATAGAAGGAGAGAGAGAGAGAGAGAGAGAGAGAGAGAGAGAGTAGAGATCGGAGCATCAAGTGGGATTTGTAGATCAGATGAATCGGACATGGCGTTCGACTACGACACGTGTGCCGTTTTCCATACCACCACGACCCCTCCCTGGAGAGGAGGGCCAGATGGATCCAAGGTGATACCTTTCTTGTTTTTTCCTCCGATTTTGATTTCGAACTAGATTTAATTAGGGTTTTTCTATTTTTTTGTAGGAATTAGGTATAGAAAGAGGGGAGCATGTCTCAATTCCATGTATTGTTGATTGTAGGGAAAGAAATTTGAAGAATTTGTGGCCCTTCGATTGATAGAGTGGTCTAATGATCCACGCTGATGGTTAATTCTTCGATAGAAGCTTGCTGATTGTTACCAGCATGAAAAAAAAGACTTCTTCAGGATTAATTACTGAAATGATCATGCGCACGCCTCAATTTCATATAATATAAATTATAGGGACGAGTTTCGCTTTGCATTGTTTTAGTATAAAATTTGTTTGATTTGGGGACGACTCGCCAAGCAATTGTAGCTTTATTGATAGTAAACCCTAACTCCAGGACAGCTAGACGAGTGCTAATGGCGATTTGCTGAATTTATTTCATTCTATAAGTGACCTTGGTCCTTGACACTAAATTTGTTACCATCATTCTTTACGGTTCACGATGCTGGTTTTTGGCACATATAATCACTATTGCATGTACTGGGTTGCTCAGGATTTTTCTACAGAATCCTTCTGAAAGAAGGCCACAGTTGTGTCTTACAATTTCCTTTGTAATACCCGGGGCTTACCATGGCCTATGGATCACAAGGAAAAGGTTTCTTGACTGGTTACAAACAATGTTTGGATTTCAGGTAAGTGATTCATCAATGTATCTTTTGTTCTTAATAATTTAATCTCTATGTTGCAACTTTTGGAGGATGTAATATAATGATTTTGATGTTTAAATATGCAGAATGATAATGTGTCTAATCAAAGAGAGCATTTGATCTTGTTGCTAGCTAATGTCCATATACTCCAATGTCCAAAGCCTGACCAACAACCGAAGGTAACTTATTCCGTTCTTGTATAAGATGGAGACGTATTGATGTTGTATAAATTTTAATTTGGTTTGACTTACTTGAGATATTATCTCATTTAGATGACCGTGCATTAACTGAAGTTATGAAGAAAATATTTAGAAACTATAAGAAGTGGTGCAAATACTTGGATCGGAAGAGTAACCTTTTGCGCGTTGTCTTTCATTGTTTAAAGCATTTTTTTAGTTTCCTTATCTATCGTTGATATGGTGTTGCTTGGAAAATTTGTCATTTTGTCCCATAATGCCCTCAGTTTTATCGTTACATGTATCTTAACCATTTCTAATTTTAGGTGCTTGTTCCCCATTTTTACTATTCTTTGCTCTCTGGTTGAAATTTTAGGTTGCCTACTATTCAACAGGAAGTTCAACAAAGGCAACTTTTGTATATGGGTCTCTATCTTCTAATATGGGGACAACCTTGGTTTCGTACCATGAAGCATGAAGCATCCTCTGTTCTATACCAGGCTAACATAATTAAAGATGAGAAATTCCTTCAGAGTGCAGCAGTTCAGAAAACCATTATGGAACAAGCATTGAAGCACTTGAAGCAGTTACGGATGCGGGAAAGGTAAAATCTGATGCACTAGCTCTTATCGAAACTCTTGCCTATAGATGTTTACTAGATTTGAATATCCTCTTATTGCCTTTATTGTAGAGATGTATTCTCGACATATATGTTGAAGGTGCTAGGTCAGTGAGAGCATATATGTTGAAGATACTTATTTTGGTTAAATAACTCAAGTCTCAAACTTATGATTTATTCTATTTTTTAGTTTATGTTGACTATGAAGTATGAACTGAACATATATCTATATTTTATTTTAATTTTCTATTTTGAAAAGTTATTCTGCCACATTAGTTTATTGGTTAGTTTGCAGATCGGTATCGGAGCATTCCTATGAGTATGCAGATCAATGGTATCGGAACTGGTATCGGTATCGAACCCTTCCTTGAAGATAGAGGTTACAAATCATGTCTTCTTTCTAAAAACATGTCATAGTCTAGATCATGGTTTGTATTTGGACCATGATATGCTCGTATCATAGAGTTTGTAGTGTTTGCAGCGCATGCACACGGTCTTCCACAACCAGTGAGTTCACTTCGCTCCCTACCTCTTTTATATGACCATTGTCTGTAAAATAAAGAAACTTGATTAAAAACACAACAACCAACTTTTTGAGTCCATTGTCAAAGAATGTATCAACTTAATCAAGACTAGAATAATCCATCCTATGCTTCAGGTTAACTAGTTAAATTAGTACTTAAAAGAAAAATTAAACCTTTAAGTAATGAACATCGCTACCTCAAATACCCTTCCATTATTAAATTAACCTTTAGGTAATAAAATAAGGAAATAATGAATACATCTAATTTTCTCAACCTTCCATTATGGTATGTAAACTTAGCCCATACATCCTCAAGAGTTGTCATCTCATCAAAGGATACAATTATTTGAAAATATAAAATATAGATGTATCAACTGGTATTGTCCAACAAATATAATCATCTTAGACAAAGTAAATAGCGAAGACTAACAAAAGGCACATATTAAATTACATATAGTGTTTGAGTCCAAAATCCTCATATTCATCTCGCTCTTATAGGCTGCATTTGCAATAGCCTATGCATCAACACAGTTAACCTTTACTATGTCAAAGAAGGGCAACTCAGCTTGGACTGTCTATGTTCCTAGATTCTTTAGTCCAAGTTCAAAAGTTCCAGCAAGATCGGGAACACTATCTGCAATAGCCTTAGGCCTTCAGGACCATGGTATGCCGCATACAATGTAGCCATATTTGCTATTTGCATGCAGCGCCTATAGACATAGTTGGATTATAATTTGATAGGAGAAAGATATGAAAGAATTAAGAAACTAGTATACTTAGGTTTTCAAAAATTTAGTAAAGAGAAACATAGCAACTAATCACTAAAGATTACCCTCATAAAAGATCAATTGTATCCCTCTGCAAACATATTCACCAAATGCTCAAATCAAACAATAGTAATCATCTCCCCAAAAATTGACACATCCTCTGACACCCATAAGGAAACCGATAAAATGCAAGAAGCCTATAAATGAAACATGCCTTAATTTTGACACAACCACTAATGGTTGTACAAACTTAATAAATGAAACAGACACCATTCTCCAAATGAAACAAATTGCCTGGAGGCAAATTGGAGAGGTTAATAGAGGATAGATAAGAGAAAAGCAACCTCCATACAAAAATTTGTAGGAGGGTGATAAAAAGCATTATTTTGTGTAAGAATAATATAAGAAGAGCAAAGTTAATCTTGTTTATGTTTGATAAAAAAAAGCAGCCTTACGTGATCTTTTGCTCATTGGAGACCCTAAATTAATATAAACTAATGTAGAGGCAAAGAGAAAAGTTAATCTTGTTTATGTTTGAAAATAGCTTATAGACTAGTTATGCATCATATGGATTCTCAGATGCTCTTATATCTGCACTACATAACCTGCATTTTTTTGTGTAATGTATATCATTTTTTTTAATTGTCATGCCTTAGTTTTGTGTAATTTGAATGCCTTCGCTACATCTACCACCATTTTGTAACCAAATATCACATGTTTACATCCTGTATAATAGTTTAATAATATATATACACCAAAATTACACACATTGAACACCTACTTGGGTTACTTGTGATTGTCTTTACCCTTACCCGTATACTCCAGTATCAGGCTTGGTTAGGCACATGAGTGAATTTTGCTTTCAATAAGCACAATGTATTGATTGATACATTCAATTGGACTTCTTTGGTTACAAAAGAAAAATCGCAATACCCTATACTCCAGTACCAGGCCTGGATTTTCATTGTTGAATACCCTATACTCCAGTCTTGTAGATTGCTTTGCATTTTAATCGATTAAAAAAGTGAGTCCAACACCTTGACAAAGAATCTCCAGGATATATTGAATAGGTTTGCTGTAAACCTTAAGCAAGCAACTGGCATGTAATACGTGCCCTAAGATATGAATGTTACAGTGATCAACTAGTGACCCAATAAACTGTTTCATGCTTACTTGTGGTGTCTTTTAATCCTTTTTATTTTATGTTGCCTACTTCTAGAATTGACTACCAATATTGGATACTTACATTTGACTACCAATATTGGATACTTACATTTGCTCAGTGTGCCTTTCAGTAATTGTTCTTGAAACACTAAGGTTGTGTTTGATTGGGCTTTTTTTGCATGGAAAATATTTCCCTCACAAATTTTCCACCGATAGTAGTGTTTGATACCTTATATTTTCCATGGAATTATTTTCCAAAACACTATCATTTTTTATATTTTCTTCTTAGGTCGTTTTGATTGGGCTTTTTTTTCCATGGAAAATATTTCCATCACAAATTTTCCACCGATTGTAGTGTTTGATACCTTATATTTTACATGGAATTATTTTCCAAAAAACTATCATTTTTTATATTTTATTCTAAAATGAAACTTGCCCAACCCATAGGAAAATATCATTTTCCATGGAAAATAACTATTTTTCGTGGAAAATAATGACAATCAAACACCTAAATTAAGTTTTCCATGTAATTTTTTTCCTAGGAAAATAATTCCATGGAATTAATTTCTTTTTAACATATTTTCCACCTTGCAATCAAACACACCCTAAGCGGAAACCATTTTCTTGTGATTAATGGCAATAACATTGAAATAAAAAGAACCTGTTGAACTAAGATTGTTGTCACTCGAAGTTCTGTAATGTCGTGAACAAGTCTTCACGGGAGTTCTAATTTGCATACATTTATGCACTTGCAAACACTTGAGTTTACTGGATCATAATATTAATTTATTTTTCATGCTGACTAGATGACATTTTTCTCTATAGAGAAAATAGGTAATGTTTCTTATTTTTCCTGTTGTCTATTCAAGTCGTAGCCATCTCATATTGTTGATACTGACAAAGTAGAATAATGTCTGCCTTAATCTGACAAGTCTAGTAAGATGTTCTTTATTTATTATTCCCTTTGACATTGTTGCAGGATGATATATTGCCGAAGTTAAAGGCAAGCACTGGATCGTATGATTATCTATTCAGGAAGGAGATTGCTAAGTATGATCATATCTGTAAAGAAATTACAAAAAATATTGAGGCACATGAGCATTTATTGCTTCAGATTCATGTAAGCTAGTCTTAATAGTGATCTGGGATATGAAATTTATTAATGTAGTGCTCGTTATACTTCATAATGTCTTTCTCTATTATATAGACTTCTGCCATGTAGTACGTCTCTTGTACTTAAACATATAATGATATGATGGTCACAAATAAATGAATAATAACATTTTTTTGAGCATGTACAATTATGATGGATAATATTACCCATTAATTCTTGGTCTATTGTTCAACTATATCATGTTGAAAGCTAAAATGTCATTATTGTGGCAACCTCGATACCTCAATTGGAATGGGCCATAATTAGAAAACAATTTAGTTGTTTCTTAGTTCAATCCAAATGGAAATTATGTATAGATGTACGATTGGCAAACACTATTTCAGTATTAAGTCCTTTATTTGTGAAGAAGTAAATTTCTAAATATCCACAATGTAATTCTACAACAGTTTTATGTTGAGTCAACCAAAGAAAACATTATTTTCATTCTCTATTGAAAATTAACAGATAGAGAGGTATGGACGATAGCTGCTTATTGGTTGCAGTGTTATTTTGTCTTTTATTGCTGCATTCTCCTACTTATAAAGCATTTATTTGAAAAACAAACAAATTTTGGAGTATCTTCCTCAAATGTTGCAGGAGTATCTCACAGGTGCAGATCCAACTAGCTTTACTTATCCCAGGTGTGTCCATTTGCATCCACTGGATATGGATTTAATCCAACTGTTTTATGCAAATAAATACTATTAAATAGTTGTCAATATTGTCTACTTCAACAATTTTCTTGAAATACATGGTTCAGAACTGGGAGACCAATATTGTCTACTTACAGTTCAAACTACTGTTAGGCAGAATAAAATAAATATTGCATACATGCATGGTTCAGTAGGGGATTGAGTGGATTCTCATGCACTACATTCATACAGTGACAATTGCATATGGGCATGCTGACATTATTCATGCACTACATTCATACAGGTGTCTATTGAACAATTGTCTGGGAGGCTAGTCCACAGAGGTACTAAACTAAGGGAATTCATCCTCTCTTTATATATGTCTCTGTTTATTATCATCAAATGATGTGACACTCCATTGTTAAGAAGTTTTTATTGGTACTTCAATCATACATATATGTGCTATTAATTCTTATGTTCCATTCCAACCTAGAATCAGCTGGTTTTAATTTGATCATATATGTGCTGATGTGGATTCACGTATAGTTTGACCATGTCTTCATCATCCCAGATGAGTATCGATATACAGAAGCCTCTTTCCGCTTACATCGTACATCTGTACCATCTAACAACACTCGTATAGATGGATCGTAAATAGAGTCGTAGACTTGCCATATAGGATGACTCACTACCGGCTCACGGTTAGTACTTCCTCGTCTCAGCTGCTTCCATTTGTTACCTTATTCTGACTGATAACTCTTGATGATATATGTGTTCTTATATGTACAGTTGTTAGGTGGTACGCTTTAAGAAAGCATAGAGGTGACATGGTTTTCAAATTAGCCTTTTGTGTTCTAATACGTTGTTATTTATACTTGAGTAGTTTGTCAGGAATGTTGGTCCTTAATATTCATGTGCTATGATCATTTTATAGTTTCATTTAGCACTGGTCTTTGAATTATTAGTAAGTAATTTGACTTAATACTTTCCATTCATGTTACAGTGGAGTTGGAGCTCGATCGATGTGGAAACTTCCAACCGTCCATCGATACTTCCGTAGGTCGTTCACGTCAAGATGCGCCAAAAGCATTCAAGAAAACGAAGCGAATGAAGGTTAAGTTTTCGCGTCAATGTTATCTAGAGCTTCTTAAAGGTTCAAGGTCAATGGAGTCATGTGCTACTACTTCAAAAGAAACTAATGAAATATTGAAATGTATATTCAATTGTGGAGGAGAAAATTTTAACACTTAAAATTTTCTAGTATATTTCCTACTGTAGGAATGTAATTTGTTGTTTCAGTAATATAATAAAAATACATTAAGATTATTTGTAATTCTTTTCAAAAGTTTGTTCATGATGTTTTCATTAATGCTTATTATATATTTTGAACATATTGCTTGGCTTTGGACATAAATTGTTTTGCTTGCAATTTTTTTTCATGTGATTTTTCAAATATTTTGGTTGAGAATGGTCAAGGTACTTGGTCTTATTGTTATTGGCTGGGAATGAGAGATTTGAACTTTACTTATTGTGCAAGCGAGGTTCTTGTGTGGTTCTTGTCCGGAGATATGAAGGACAAATTATATATTTTTTTTCAAAAATATAAGTTTTTGTAACGGTTATTACCGTTACTAGTATAAATTTTGCCATGGTTATTACCGTTACAAAACTTATTTCGTCACGGTTATTAGTGTTACTAAAAACAACTTTCGTAACGATTATTACCGTGACCAAAATAAATATTTGTAACGGTTATTACCGTGACTAAATATTAACCACGCCTCACTAGTAACAGTTATTACTGTGACGAAAAATAATTGTCACGGTAATAACCGTGGGTAATCGCCTATTATGGTGTAGTTCTCTTTTCATCGATAGTGTTGCCAATAGATTAGCATCTCCAATCATATGTTGCGAGCACCCACTATCGAGAATCCATTTGCTTCTAGTTTGAGAAGGAAGGTCCACCTACACCATGAGTAGATGTGATCTTTGGTACCCAGATTCTTGTTGGTCCTAGAAAGTTAGTCTTCGGTACCCATGCATATAGATTAATATCCACTAGTTTTCTAATTATACACTGTAGTGATATGTGTCCATGTAAACCATAGTAAGTACATGTAGCATACAAATTAGTTTTGGGTACAGGATGATAGTGATGTCTCTATGTGGGTGTCGGATGATGATAACTATGTGGAGTAGTAGGATGATGATAATAATTACGTGTAGTAATAGGATGATTATAACTACGTGTGTGTTTTTTACGTGCTGCATGGGTGTAGGTGTACATAATTGCATGTTTTTGTGTGGTATGTGGATGAGTGTTCTTGTAATGACGTGCTCTCTTGTGTTGAGTCGTCTGGTGTTTAGTGTAAGTGTTGTGATTATGAGACTGAGTTTGAGTTAGAATAACCTGCTTATCCAGTCTAATCTCTAATTTCTTAGAGGCAGCATACAACTTATCACATTTAGCAGTAAGACCATTTATTCTACCATTAGTAATCTTGTACTTGTTTTTCTCTTCAACAAGTTCTTTATTTAAAGCAATGATATCATGTGTTTGCTTCTCAATAAGAGATTCGACATCGTGTAAGCTTAACTTAAGCTTAGATATCTCCTCAGTGTTTTTCGTGATGTAGTGTTTCTAACATTTTCTAATAAGCATGAAAGTCTATGTATCTCGGCTTCATGAGCCATGATTTTATCCTTAGCATGTTTATATTTGTTAATAACCTTTTTTTGGTCTTTAAGTAGATCACTAAAGGCATCACCTAGTTCATCAAAAAAAAGTCGTCAAAAGATTGTTTACCTTATCTGAAGTAGCCATTAGGCAGACGTTTGACGTGTCTTGCGGAGAGTCCTCTTCTTCGTCTGAATCATTGGCCTCGCTTTCGGGCCAGATACTAGTGTTGGCATACTTTCTTGAGGTTGGCTTCTTGTACAGCTTTTCGTATCTGCTTCCTTTCTTTGTTACAAGATAATCCTTTCTAACGTGTCCCATCTTCTTGCATCCGAAGCAGGTGGGTTCTTCCTCATCGTCTTTTTGTTCCTTCTTCCTTCGGTTGAAGCGTAGGAACTTCATAAAATTTTGAACCATGAGTGCTTGATCGTCATCTTCGGAATAGTCATCATCTGTTTCCTCTGTGATCGTTCTTCGATGATGAGCTCTTAAGGCAATTTCTTTTTCTTTTGGAGCTATTTCTTTAAAATCTTTGAGGTTGAGCTCATGCGTCATCAGCTTGCCCGTCAGAGTTTCTAGTGACATAGCCGTAAGATCATTTTCTTCGATAATTATCGTGACCTTGGGGTTACAGATCTTTGGTAATCCTCTTAGCACTTTGCTTATCTTCTCATGGTTGGAATATACTTTGCCAAGGGAAGATAGAGGGTTGACGATATCGAGGAATCTGGTGAACATCTGAGTAATTGTCTTATTTGGCTTCATTTTGAATGTCTCGTATTCTTGTGTCAGACGGCTGATCTTTGATTCTTTAACCTGTGTGGTTCCTTCATGAGTCACCTCCAGAAGCCTCCGTAATTTGCATGAGGTGGAGAATGTAGAGACAATGTTGAATTCAGGCATGTCTATTGCACAAAAGAGAGCATTAATAGGCCTAGCATCTTGACTTGTATATTTCTTTTTCTGGTCAGAATATTTGTCGTGGGGTTTTTCTACAAGAGTCCCCTCGACAGCTATTCTGGCAGGCTTTTTGTAACCATCCGTGACGATGGCCACAGATCAAAGTCTAGAGACTTAAGATAAAAACTTATACTAGTTTTCCAATAGGTGTAGTTAGTTCCGTCAAATAAGGGTGGCCTATTTGTGGACTGTCCCTCATCATAGTTGGAAAAGGTAGGTTGTGTGGTTGTCATGGATCATCTCTTCGGATGTTAATCCGATATAAGATAACAGAGCTCTGATACCAATTAAAGTACGTTTAGGCAACTCTAGGGGGGGTGAATAGAGTATGTGTCGATAAAACCGAATTAAAAATAACTCTATTCAAGTCCACCCAACAGTAATAATAATCAGAGTATAAGTACAGAATATAAATAGATATCAGAGAAGCATACGCAGACACAACAGTTTTTAACCTGGTTTCTCTCGTGGAGGACTAGTACAGGCCTGAGAACTCTAGTTCAGGATTGAAATCCACTATTTGTGAAATAACGTACAACCATGTATCTTTACTCAGAAGAGCACGCCAACTTCTTACAGATTTGCAGATGGCGAGACTTAGAATTGTCCAAGTGACTTCTTTTGGAACTCTTGTACACAAATTTTTAGTTGACTCGCACTGAGCACCTTGGGGGCTTGGGAAGTTTTATGGCTAGTTAGATGAGAAGAATAAGCTCTTAAATGTATAGGCTATAGAAGATAAGAAGATTGGATGATTTAAAATGAGAGAAATCAAGTCCTATATATACTAGTCCAGAGAGATAGACTTCGACCAGAACTCTATCCCAAATATTCAAATATTTAGCCGTTGGACAGCTAGCAACCAGCAAATTCTAAAAATTAGGTCCTGAAATTAAGGGGGCAGAGTTCGGCCCGAACTCTGTGTGCGGTAGAGTTCAACCCGAACTATGTCTCCTTGGTGTCACTACCACTTTTCTAGCTTAAGGGTATTTTGGTCATTTTCAAAATTTTAGAATTTAATTTGAATTATTATTATTATTTATAATTAATGTGATTTTTGAGTGATTTTTAGAATAATTGTTTTTGGTGTTTTAGAGACTTTGACTTATGTTGACCTTATAGACTAATCTTTATGGAAAACCTAGGTCTTGACTAAGTGATTAGGATTTGAAAACCTAGGTTGACTTAAGTTGATGAGGATTAACTCATTGGGATTATTTTGGTGAAAATAGGAGCTACTTTGATTAAGGAATGGCTTGTGAAGTCACAAATCATTTTATGACTAATAGGCTTAATGGCCCATAGCCCACACCCATTGAACCAAGCCCTAATCCTAGGAAATCTGACCAGCCACTATGGTCAGCCCCCCCTATTTATATGCTCATAAAATTAGGGTTGCCTCTTTAGGAAACTTTGCCATTTGGAAGAGGTGAGTCCCCATCTTTGTAAATCCTTAGAAAATCCATTTCTTTTCCAAATTCCTTCAAACAAATTGCATTAGGACCTAAATCCATTGTTCTTGCTATTGGTATTGAGCTTTTACAGGGAGGAATCAATTTGGAGAACTTTTGGTGGTTTGAGGAATCATTTCATTGGGGATTTTTGAGAGCTTATTCACCTATAGGTATAATCCTTTCCTTTGCTCATAAATTCTGTTAAAAATCATTTTAGGAATGCCCTAGTCCTAACCTAACAGTAGGATAGGCTAACCCTAGAATTTGGACCCATTTCGTGTCCGTATCGGACACGTACCAGTGTGTATAGATAAGTGTTCGACGAAATGCCTCAAAGGGCATTTCGATCGATTTTTGTGATTGTGTTTGAATAGAAAAATCCATTTTAGGCTCGCTTATACATCTCTTGGATACTGAGCACGTTTGCGTGTCGGGTTGGGCCGACACAAGCGCGTGGACACGCGGTCGTGCACCTACGCGCGCGGGCAAATTTCTCCCCTGCTGCTCGTGCACATTTTTTCTGTATACAAAGGGTTTCGATGCTTGAAACTAGACATAGGAGTCGTGTCCATGACTGACACGAGATCCCTAGAGTTTCAGGGACTCTCGTGTCGTATCGGACACGTATTTATGTGTGCACATGTTGTACACTGTGCGTCCAGTGTGCAGTATGGGTTTTCTATTTTAATTCGATTGCTAATGCTTTTAAATATATTTTAACTTACTAATTAGATCCTAAATATCATGAGTAATCCCTGTTACATTAGGTTACATATTAGTTTAGGTTTAATGATGTGTTTTGGCTTGTAATGTGTTCGAACAGTTGATTCCTGACACATACACTGATACACTCAGACACAGTGTTCTAGCTGTGAGTTTCCTCACTTGTAAATTACTGTTAATGATGTTTTCCAACTATAAACTACCCCCACACATTTGTTGGCTCATATTAATGAAACATTTAAATTCATTTGGGCTTTCATTGACAATGTCTGATACTATTATTCCAAGTTTTCCCAAACCAGTTAATTCCTTTTTTTTGTGTTATGTTTTAAATTGATATTTGATTCCCTCATGTTACATTCTTGATTAGCTAAGTTTTACATTCGATTTTAGGCTTGGGAATGAGGAATTAGTTGTGTTTTCAGTCTTTATAAAACCTGAGAATCAAATGCATTTCCTGGGTTTAAATTCTTCAAACCTGGGAATGTATTATTGAATTGAGATTTGGGTTTGTATGGGTGATATGGGAATTGGTATGTTGAGTAGTTGATTTCAACTTAATAACTGTTACATTGATTCCTCATTTTGATTGCATATATCTGAGTTTTATTTATTAACTAGATGTTAAATGAGAACATAAAACCCGAGTTTACTTATATTTGATTTCAATGTTTTTCTTCTTATTAACCGATATGAGGAAAACTGACTTTTAGTTCTAAAACCTGGAAATGGGTTGGAATTCTTCCAACAAACTGAGATTGAGATTCATTCATAAACCTGAAATGGTTTTGAACCATATTGTTTACTGCAAACTGAATTCCTGTGTAAGGTATACACTGTTCTTAAATCTTGTTTACACACACATGCCTAGTATATTACACACACATCCATTTGCACATGTACACACTGTTTTCCATTACAACTGAACTGCCAATACCTGAGATTCATAATGTGTGAAATCTGAGTTTCTATTTTAAATTGCAATGGTCAATAGAAACCCGAGATGGGATTATGTGTTCCCAGTTTTCAAAACCTGGGAAGAGTTCTGTATATATTAACTGATATGTGATAACTGAGTACGGGTTTGGGGCATTGTTGATTGAAAACTATTTTCTTTCCCTCTTCTTAAACTGTTGTCCAGTCCCTTTCTTTTGGTTTTATATAACTGAGATTCATAATGTGTAAAATATGAGATTTGAGGGACTGTTTTCTTGCCACTGTTGTTCCTCCATCATTCACACACATACACTGGTACACATTGTGTGCCCCTCTCTCTTTCATACCTATATATGTATTGAGGGTATGTGTAGATACCCTATATTATAGTGTTGTACTTTGTATAGAATAGTTATATATAGGAATGTGTGTAAATGTATTACATATATGTGGTTGTATGGGGTAATGTATAGATAGCCAATATGGGTATATTCTAACTAGATTATAATGTATACCAATATGTGTTTGTCTAGCTATAGAGAATAACATGTGTGAGATGTGTCTAGTAGGCTATAGGCTAGATATATGACATGTAGAGATGTGTATTGGTAGGTTTGACATGGTATTGCCTAGATTAGCCTAGTAAACTTAGAATAACTTGCTAGACCTAGATTAGACTAGTTTGACCTAGATTAGACTTGGTTGACCTAGTTTGACTTCTAGGGTTGACCAGAGTTGACCAAGAGTTGACTTTGGTCTAAATTGACCTAGATTCATGTAGAACGCATTGTAGTGCATTACATTTCTATTTTGGACTTGTTGTAACTCGTACTGTTCGAAATAGGAGCCAGACACCACTCCTCGGACAGTACTTTTATCTCGGACTTTCAGTTAGCAGGCGAGTACATTCACTGATCTTTTCATACCTGTCTGGACTATATTCATGCTCTAGATTACTCTACATGATGCTGACACGTATCTTCACGGATTAGTACTATATGGATCCTTTCCTGAGATGTTATCCCTCTACGGGTGCATCGGGTATTTCATGTTCATGTACTTTATCATGTGCATCAGGTACTCCTTGTACTCGTACTAGTTCATGTTTTTACATGTTCTCATGTGCTTTCATGTGCTTATCATGTGCCTCATATACTACTCATTACATGAGTTCACGTATCTTAGTTGTATTCATGCGCTTATGACATAACTTGAACGGATCCTTGTGTAATAATTGGGGTGGGGTGAGTAGAATTGGTTATGTGGACACAATCTCCAGTAGGTATTCATGTGCTCCTTATTTGTATTCATGTGCCCCCAAGCCGTTTACATAACCATATTGTACTCTAAATCACGTAGTCACTTACATTCTCTACTATCATGTATTTACTTTCAGTTACAAAATATCTCCTGTTTACTTGTACTTCCATTCAGCACTTCCTGTATTTTACTCTATTGCCTGATTTATTTTCCTAACCTGCTATGAAATATTTGAGAGATATGTGCTCGTTCCCGTCCTGACTGGACCTGTTGAAATATTACAGAGGATGAGGCTGAGGCGTTCTGCCCTACTTACTACGGAGCCACACTAGATGAGTGCCTGGACTTGGACCAGCAGCAGGATCCATTAGCAGTAGACGACACTCCATTAGTTTAGGATTGTCTTACTATTTTTGGATTACTGTATTAGACCTTGAGATATTCTGAGATGTATTATTTTAGACACTTAGAATTCTGGATTATATCTCTGTGATTCTCTATTCGGGATATTTTCTCTTTCATTATCAATCTATCTCACCTGTTCTACCTTAGCTGTGGTTGAGTTATATTTCTGTTATGTCACCCCCATTCGGGGAGTATAACTGTTATTACCTTCAATTGTTAGTTGTTGTGACCTAGGACAGCGTTCTACCGCCGACACTGCGGCGTAGGCTGGACGTACCCACGTCTCGTGCCCTTACTCTAGGGTGCGGGTCGTGACACTTGGGGCCAAAATATTCAATGGGTTGTTTTGGGTTTGGCTGGTTTTTGGACTTTTGTTTATGGAGCTTTGGGTGTGAAGGCTAGGGTTGAGATACTCAGTGCGACTCAACTTACAATAGTCTAGACTCAATAAAAAGTAAAATACAAACTTAGAGAATAAGTACATAGCAACATGTCATAGCAATTCTCGATGATGTTCGTCTTGAGCTGATGTGTGATGATTGTCTGTTTTGGAGCTTGATGGAGCTTGATGTGTCAAGCTGGATCATAAAAGATATCGTCTTGTTAATTATCAAGATTAGGTTGACTGCGATCCAGTTTGGGTCAACATATACCGCCATGACAAGTGTACTTTTCATATAACATGGTATGAGTGATATGACATGTTTCTTATTTTAGCACATCTCTTTTTATTCCATGTTCAGTATGCATAGTTTGTAGTCCCAGTACTTGCTTCCTTCTTGACAGAAATTATTGTAGGCATCCTTTCTGAGGAGAAAATGCTATGTGACACATATTATGGATCCGCTGCAGAGGACCAAGAAGTTGCCCTGAGGAAGTCCCTACAGGAAAGCTCGTTTAGTTGCTACTGAACTTTGTCTCCAGCTATTTACTTGGAAATGTAATGATTAAATCTGAACTTATTTGCTTTTGCTCATAGATACTTTGTTGTGATGAACAATTAAAGTATGATATTAAAACTGTTAGTATGTTAGATCCATTTATTGTCTTTACTTAGTACAGCTTACTACGCTATAACACAAGCGTAGGCTGGACATGGCCCGGCCTGTCCCAACAATTTGGGTAACGGGTCATGATATGTTTTTAGTGGTGGCCCATGCAGGTCAGACTTAAATTGTTTGGTTACGTTATCGTACCAAGCATGCCTGCAATTAGGATCTTAGGACAACTTGATAATGCTAGGGACAATATTTAGAACACATAAAAGATTATTAGGATTTCAATATTAGAGGAAACTCATCACAACATAGGATCGTTACCTATAATTAGCCTCTTGCTTAAAATTCAGGGGGTTACAATTTTGACCAAGATAGTATCTTTGGAACGACCTGATAATATCACTCTAAACCCTATCTAAAAAATATGTTTCTATTGACCCAAACTGGATCACAGTCAACCAAATATTGATAACTTAACAGTATAATACTTGTCATGATTCAATATGACACATCAAGTCAGAACTCGATACAAGATGGACGTCGTCAAATCTCTTGCAGCGTACTCATAGTCTGAGTCTGTATCATTTTATCTTTATTGAGTCTAGAATGATGTAAACTGACTTAGCACTGAGTATTTTGGCTTAGAACACTTATCCTTAAAACTACATCAAAGAAGCCTAAGCTCCACCAAGCCAAACAAAGCCCAAAGGCCATTCTGCCACCTAGGAGGCAGAGTTCGTGCCGAACTTTGTCCCCTGATTTCCAGGAACTAATTTTTAGGGTTACCAATTGCTAGCTGGTACAACGGTCATATTTTTGAAATTTGAGGACAGAATTCTGGCCGAATTCTGCCTTCCAGACTAGTTTATATAGGACATGATTTCAACCATTTTCATCCATCTCATCATCTCATCTTCTCTTCTCCTATAGCCTCATACAAGCCAAAACCTTCCCACCTACTAGCCAAGCTTCCTAAGCCTAAAAGTGCTCAGTGTTATTCAGTTAGAAGTTTGTACAAGAGTCAGATAGAGTTGCTTGGAAAATTCCAAGTGTCGCTCCAGCGATCTTTGTAAGAAGTTGACGTGCTCTTCTGAGTAAAGGCACTGTAGAAGCATGGAAAAAATCAGAATGATGATCTATGCGGCTCAGAACAGGAGAACCCCATGTGGCTCATACAGGAGCAGTCCCATGCGGTTCAGAGAGACTCTTAGTCTCATGCGGCTCGGGACAGGAGAGTCCATGCGGCTTACATAGGGACAGTCCTGCGGTTCAAAGAGTCCCCCAGCCGCATGCGGTTCAGAAGTACATGCGGCTCACATTCGACCAACAGAGATATGCGGCTCGATCAACGCCACGTGTCCCCATGGGACCCCTTCACACAGCTGGCCATTGAGCAATGGCCCTATTTAATGCTCTGCCATGATTTGACAGCTGACGGCTCTGACATGAAGTGTCATAATGGCCCTGTCATAATGACACACTCTTTGGGAATAGGAGAAAATCTCTGACACGATCCGAGATTGACACGTGGCTACCCCCATGCGGCTCCGGTGAAGAACAGCTTCATGCGGCTGGCAAGAATTGTCTTCCTGCGGCTCACCAAGAAGCCATCCCATGCGGCTCGCGAGTACTATACTTATGCGGCTTACTGAGAAACCATCCCATGCGGCTCGCAAATACTATACCTATGCGGCTCACTGAGATGTTGTCTCATGCGGTTCATGGATATCATGCGGTTCTGATAGGGTCCACCATTAAGACACGTGGCAGAGATTCAATGGTCCCCCCGACTTGACTGCTGGTAGCAAGGAGGATTATGATATGCAAATCAATCAGAGATTTACCAGATCCCAATGACCATATTTAACGTTATCCTCATAATTAATGAGATCAGGCCATATCATTCATGATCAAGCCAATAGGACACGTGGTGAGAGATTCAAGCTTGACACAACCAATCATGAAGATTTAAAGCAATCAGCTTTAATCATTCGCAGGATTCAGTGCTATCCCCATTTTATGGCCCAGATCCTTCACACTTAAAACTAAGGGTCCAGATTGGTTATACATCAGGCCGCCGCCACTTTGAGAATGGGTAATCATCCAAACCCTAATGATGCTCCCCATTATTATAAATAGCAAGGTGCCATTCCCTTACAAAATATACAAGAAAAAATATACGCTATCAGAGAGAAAAATACACAGAGAGAGAGAGAGAAGCCAGAAGAGCAATACGAGGAGAGCAAGAAGAGCATTTCTTCGTCAACGCCAACCGTCTCGTTACAGGAGCCAAGGCTGCATACCGATCATCCAAGGGGTAAGGCAGGGCTGCCGTCGCCTTCCCGAGCCTCTATCGTCACCCCCAGAATCTAAAATAAACAATTGTACTTAGACTGCTGTACCTAGGTTTTCGTCCCTAGGCTTTCTTTGTACAAGCGAGTTTGTAACGTGAAGTAAAATTCCGGTCCTCCGATAATTGTTCTGTTCTTTTATATTTCATGGCAAATACGATGGCGACTCTGCTGGGGACAAACTTCTCCACGGCTGAGGAGTTGGTGACGCAGTCGGATGCAGCCAAGCTTGGCTCCACGCAACAGAAGATGGTCGCCCGGCTCGACCAACAGGCGTTCGAAGAAATGCTCTCCGACAAGAGCGCTGGCCCGGTCCAGAAGCGAGCCCGCACAAAGAAGGTCCGCAAGGAGTGGAGGCCCCGATCCTTCGTTTCTACTGAAGCTCTTGCAGAAATATCCTCTGTTGCTCAAGACGGCGAGAAAGACTCTCCTGCGGCCCCACTTCAGACCATAGACAACTCTGCTGTCCCCAAGTCCGGCAGAAGAAAATACTATGATGCTGGACTTACAGGGGTAAAGAGGAACTCTATGAGATCCGAGCCGCATAAAGGTATTAGCCGCAGGGAGAAAGCTCATGCGGCTACATCCGCCAGCCGCATGGAGAAAACTCATGCGGCCACATCTGTCAGCCGCATAGCTTATGCGGCTACAGTTGCCAACCACATGGATGAAACTCATGCTGCTAAGAAAGTCAATCGCTTGCAGAAAATTCATGCGGCCACAATGGCCAACCACATGCGGCCAGCCTGCACGGTCGTGACTCCTAGCCGCATAAAAAAACTCATCCAACGGCAGAAGACAACCGTATGCAAACAGCCTGTACGGTACACAATTCTAGCCGCATAGCGTCCGTTCCACGCTTCTCTCGATCAGTCTTCGACTGTCTCTCATGCGGTCCTGACCCTGATGGTTCTCTGGATGATAAGCCAGATTCTGTGGTATTCAATTTGGACTCCTCCTATTACGCACCCGCAAGTGCTAAAAGGAGGAAGTCTAGGGCAGCGCGGGCTCACCAAGCCCAGTCAGCTGTCCCAACCTCTAACTATCAGGACGTCCCGTTTATTATCACACGGGCCTCTGATGGAAAGTTGTATAGAACCGCTCGAGTCCAGCCCCCGGCGGCAAAAGGACAAAGTGGTTCCTCTGACCTGCGTGAGGCGATCCTCCACAAGCGCAAGGAAAGAGAAGGAGCCTCGGCGTGCAAAGAGTCTTCTCTTGGACATCACTGCACCCAAATCATCGTCAACTGCTGTTGCAATAACGCGACAGTGGCGAAAGATCGGCCGTCCGTCTTCCAAAGACTACAACATCCGAGCTCAGAAGATGAGGCACCTCCTGTTGTCTCCTGCAATTCCGCTCAGAAAGTCCCCACCGAAGGGAGAGGGAAGAAGACAAGTATCTCCGGTCCCAAGATATCAACCACTACAGCTAAAAGACTGTCGTCTAAATGGTTGTCCTCTACCGGAGTATTCCAACACACCCGTTCAAAGACGAAATCTGTCGCGATGGGAAATTCATCATCCACATCGCTGGGGGTTGTAGGAACTGGGGGTAGCACTCCTCCGAACATCCGCAATAATCCGATGTTTCATGGAGCCGAGCCCGGACAAACAACTCTTCCAACAACTACAACAGACGCTGATGTCCCCGAGGGCATCCGTGACTCTCAAGACGAAGCAAGCTCTGAGGCTGGGGATATCGTTCCCTCCGAGTCCGAGCTCGAAGAGAACATTCCCACCTATCCTGATGACTTCTCGGTGTATGGGTACGACTCGGAGGGCACATCCTCTATCGTTCCTTCCATCACTCCTCATGTAAGGACGGTGTTCATGACGGACAGCAATCAAGGTGGTTCCAGTGATCGCCAGCGCATCGACAATCTCGAAGCCATATTACTTGCTTTGGTCAAGTCTGTAGACGAGATTAAAGCGGCCCTTCCAACTCTGCAAGGAGGGACGCCTGGCCAAACGAGCGCGGGTCCCGTGGTCAATGCGGACTCGAATTCGGCGGCACCGAACCCGGGTAACAATCCTCCCGAAATAATAGCCCCTACCGCGACAGATGACGCCCGAGAAGTAAGAAGAGAGGTTCAGGAGCTCCGAGCCATATTCCATGCCCGAGAAAACGCTCAAGACCTCAGAATGCGGCAACCATACCCTGCTGAGTGGAGGGATGTTCCATTCCCACCAAGATATAAGCCGTTCAATATCAACCCGTATGATGGCAAGACCTCAGCAAGTCGGTACATCACGTACTTCGAGGTCACCACCGACCATCTGTCCTACGATGATGCTATCCTCACACGATTATTCATTGGGGCGTTGGAAGGAGTCGCCTTCGACTGGTATCGCAATCTGCCGGACAACTGCATCCACTCCTTCGCCGGCTTCAAGCGCATGTTCTTGGAGAGATTCTACGAGGTAGGGCAGGACGTCACCATGTCCACCCTCATGGACGTCATCCAAGGGGAGAAGGAGCTGACAAGGAACTACATTGAGCGGTTCCGCCAAACCGCCATGAAGCTGTCCTCCGGAAATCCAGATTCCTCTTTGATTGAAATTTGCCAAAAGAGACTGCTTCCAACGATCAGTCTCTGGATGGGCGAGAGTCAATTCAAGGACTGGAAGGCATTTATCATCAGTGCCACAAGTGCCGAAGAACGACTGAAGAAGGCTCGCCAACTGGGATTGCACATCTCGGAAGGAGAAAACAAGGGCAAGCGTCCCAACAACGATAATGGGGGTAACCCTCCAATAATCGGGACAGCAAGGGAAAACAGGCTATGGTGGCCGATACAGCACAAAAACCTGAGCCGAAGCCCGTAGACAAACAATGGCCGCAAATCACTTACTCCTTCGAAGACAGCCACGTCAAGCCCATCTTAGACATGCTCATACAAGGGGACAGAATTCAGCTTCCTCCACCAAGACGAAAATCGTGGCCGGCGGAGATGGAGAATCCAAAGTACTGCCATTATCATCACTATGTTCATCATGCTACACACGATTGCTACCAGCTGAAACGGTACATCCAGAACCTCATCGATTCGAACGCTCTGGCCATCGATTTCGAAGAGGTAACCGTGGCGGCCAATATGGTGTCCGTACAATTCGGCAGCTTCCCTCCGACGGAGACTTAAGACGGGGTGATCTTCGTCCCTCTAGCGACAATGGAGATTACCAATCTTCCACCTCCTCAAGATCAGGCTGCCGGTCTAGTACCCCTCACCACATCACGAGGGGAGGTCATGTGGATCCATCCAGACTTAGTGTCAGAAGTGACTCGACCCATACCATCTTCCACCGACAAAAAGAAAAGTAAAAAAGTCAGGACCTGCCACACAATCTCGGCAGACAACGAGAAAGCTACAGCCGTCGTCACGCGGTCCAGAGCGCAATCCCAACCTGTGGTTGACAATCCAGCTGAAAATCATCAACCCACTACAACTGATGCTCCGGGACCGGCTCAGCCTTCGACGACTGACAAGCCTAGGCCGAAGGAGACTCGCTTCGACAAATCACTCCGAAAAGAAGCAGTCCAAGGGCTAGAGAGGCCCTACAACTTTGACATCTTAGCATAATTGGCTAACACACCGGCCAAGTTATCACTGTACGAACTCCTAAGGCTCTCCAAGGACGTTCGTATTGCATTAAGCGAAGCACTCCAAAATGCCGATGTCTATCTGGCTCAATCCAATCTCACCGGGAAGGACTCACCCGTGGATCTCCAAGACAGTGCCTGCACGGGAGCAATGACCAACATCATCTTCACTCCGCAGGACATGCTCATCAAAACCAACCTACACGATCGCCCTCTATACTACACGGGATACATCAACGACGTGAAGGTAGATCGGATGCACATAGATCCTGGCTCTTCTATAAGCATCATCCCGAAGGGTCTGCTACATCATCTCCGCATCCCAATGCATCGCCTGACGCCTACAAGCACCGCCATCAGCGGTTTCAATTCGGGCAGGAGCTACCCTATTGGAAAGATTCGTTTGAAGTGCCAAATTGGTGACCTCAAATCCAAAGTCACCTGCTACGTCATAGATGCAGACACTTCTTATAACATCCTCTTGGGGCGCCTATGGATACACGATTACATGATCGTGCCTTCCACGCTACACCAGTGCTTCAAATATGTCGACAAACACGGCTTTGTGAAGACGGAATTTGTTGACATCGATCCCTTCAAAGGGGTCGAATCCTACTACTCAGACTCCTGCCTATACGAAAAGTCGAAGAGGCACCTTGATGAATGAGACGTACAAGCTCATACCGAGACAGCTTCGGGATCAGAAGAACCTCTGACGATCTACCTCCAAGCTCGCAAACCGGGCAGGTCCGCACCCCTTACTGCCACTCTGCGGAAGGACGCAATCAGCCTCTCAGCGCAGGAGAAGCAGATAATAATCCGACTGCCAAGGTCCGGCCAAGTGCCGAGACCCACAACGGGGCCACTGACAATCAGACTGTCGAGATTCGGTCAACCCCAAATGAAGAAGCTCAATCCCTCCGATAGGCTACTGACGATACGCCTTCCAAAGAAGGGTCGTCACCCCGATGCAAGGTCTGACACTTCTCGCGAACCAGCACTCCTTGCTCCACATCAAGTGCCAAACTGGGGGTCGCTAGTCTGCCGACAACTCCACGCTCTGCTCCATCAACTGAACCACTGACAATCAAGCTTCTCAGGATATCCTCTCAGTCTTCATTCACACAGGGGGTAGCCGAAGAGGAACCAGAGTTAGCCAAGTATGTGGCTGTCCATACTGATGTTCCCTCCGCTGATGATGTAATCCCCCTAGAAAAGATACCTTACTTCACCAATAAAGGGTTATCTTTGAACTACACCGAGCTCAATAAGCTATGTACAATGTATGCTATGGAACACGGTATAGGCACTCACCTACACACACAAGTGACAAATGTGTACGTCGCGATCCAACTTACTCCAGTAGAAGACGCTTACCGAATAATCGAGGGAGGGGATCATCCGATCATCTTCGGCCGGACGAACAACCCGCATCCCCTCACCATAGAGGAAGCCGACCTCGAGACAGATGCCGGGAGACTGCCTCTGTATCTGTATAGCCCACAATCCAAATATCTTATGCAAAAACAGGGGTATGATCTGGAGACGACGCCGGGTTTGAACTACGGTACTGGGCGACGATTACCTTTGAAGCCTCCAGTCCCGACGGGCAAACCACGGGATTACTATAACAAAACTCGATGCGGGTTAGGGTATGTAACACCTACTACGACCCCTGAAAGTTTAGATGAAGAATGCGACTGGCAGTCACATTCAACCGGATCACCAACTTCCGACTCGGATACCAGCATCGGAGATGTGTTCAGACAAGTCATGTCAGTCAACATGGCATTCGCCGACGCTTACGAGGAAGACGAAGACATCCTCGAGATCCTCGAGCTAGAGCCTTGGGCCCAGCAATTAGATGCCCAATGGGAAAAGCGGTTCGAACTGAGAGAACCTCCTACTGAAGATGAGGTTATACAAGTTGACCTCGGCAGCGAATCTTCTCCAAAACTAATTTTTGTCAGTAAAAGCCTAACAGACGAAGAACGGGAGTCGCTGCTAGAACTTGTCAGAGAGTACATTGATGTGTTCGCCTGGAGCTATAAAGATATGCCAGGGTTAAATCCTGACATTGCTCTTCATAAACTCAACATTCGACCAGATGCGAAGCCAGTCAAGCAACAACATCGACGCTTCCGTCCAGGCATCATGGACGCGATCGAAGCCGAAGTCAACAAACTGATAGCCAGCGGCTTCATTCGTGAGGAGCAACATCCCGATTGGGTCGCCAATATAGTACCCATCCTCAAGAAGAATGGGAAGATTCGAATCTGCATCGACTTCCGCAATCTGAACGAGGCATGCCCCAAAGATGAATTCCCTCTTCCTATCACAGACATCATGATCGACAATACCTGCGGCTTCGAACGTATGTCATTCATGGACGGTTTCTCGGGGTACAACCAAATCAAGATGTCTCCTGACGACGAAAAACATACGTCGTTCCGAACACCGATTGTTACATACTGTTACACAGTTATGCCTTTCGGCTTAAAGAATGCTGGCACCACATATAAAAGAGCCATGAGCATCATCTTCAGAGACCATTTACACAAGACAGTGGAGTGCTATGTTGACGATATAGCCGTTAAGAGTCGCTGCAAGGGAGACCATCTGCAGGATCTAAGGACGATATTCGACCTAATGCGAGCGCACAATTTAAAAATGAACCCTACGAAGTCCTTTCTGGGCGTATCCAGCGGGAAGTTCTTGGGCTTCATCATCACTGCACAGGGTATCCATGTAGACCCTGAGAAGACGAAAGCAATCATGGAGATGGGTCCCCCGAGAAATCTTCGCGAACTCAGAGGCCTCCAAGGGAGGCTAGCTTATATCAGAAGGTTCATTGCAACCTCTCCGGGCGATGTCGACCGTTCACGCACCTCATGAAGAAAGGAGTCTCATTCGTATGGGACGAGGAATGCCAGCGTGCTTTCGACAGCATCAAAGAATATTTGTCAAATCCTCCAGTCTTGGTGGCCCCGGTTCCTGGAAAACCATTCCTGCTCTATGTACGAGCAATGGAACACTCCCTCGGGGCTCTGTTGGCACAAAACAACGACGCAGGCCATGAGCAGGCCATATATTACCTCAGCCGAATGATGATTGGGCCAGAGCACCGATACACCGCTGTGGAAAAGGAATGCCTCGCCCTGGTGTTCGCCATTCAGAAAATACGACACTATATCACCGGACAAACGATACATGTGATCTCACGAGTCAACCCTCTCAGAGTCCTCATGACTAAACCAGGGGCACTCAGCTCTCGACTCGCTATATGGGCAATATTGTTGTCCCCTTATCATATGATCTTTGTCCCACAAAAGGCAGTCAAAGGTCAAGCCCTGGCGAACTTTTTAGCAGCCCACCCAGGCTCGAAATCCTCCAGAATATATGAAGAGATCCCAGATGAGGTAGCCGACTCACATGCAACCTCTCACGAGGCTATATGGCGAATGTTCTTCGACGGTGCTTCGAGGACCGGACCTAAAGGCAATATAGTCGTCGGAGTCGGGGTAGTTCTGATCACCCCTTCCGAATTGGTGATTAATCGCGCTTATTCCCTCACCGAGCCCTGCTCGAACAATGTGGTCGAGTACAACGCTCTGGTCATTGGCCTCCAACTTGCAAGAGAGCTGGGGTAGAATACCTTGAAGCATACGGCGATTCCCAACTAATCGTCAATCAGATCCGGGGCTCGTACGAAGTCCGCCACGAAGACATGATCCCTTATCACCAAATAGCGATTGACATCATCTCGTCGTTCGAGGGGTTCTTCATCGAACATGTCCCCAGACTCCGAAATATCGAAGCTGATGCCTTAGCCGGTCTTGCCGCTTCCCTAGCAGTCCCGAATTATGATCGCCAATCAGTGGATGTGATAGGCTACAAACTGGTCTGTCCCAAGAACAATGTGCAATTCGTGGCAAGTTATTCCGCCCAGACGATCGATGATGCCCCAGACTGGAGACAACCATTCATCGACTTCGTCGTCTACGACATCCTGCCCGAGAATCCAAAGGAAGCCACTTCCATCAGACGACGTTCTCTCAGATTCTTCTACGATACAGAGACAAAAATGTTGATCGCCGCTCCTACGACGGATTACTGCTTCGGTGTCTGTCAAATGCAGAAGCCAAAGAAGTCGTACGAGAAGCTCACGACGGTGTTTGCAGGGCCCACCAGCCCGGTCCTAAATTATAAGACCGTCTTCGCCGAATGGGCTACTATTGGCCCACGATGGTGGTAGATGCGATAGATTGTGCTAGAAAATGCAAAGCCTGCCAAGTCCACGCGGACTTCATCCACTAACCATCCGAGTTTCTACATCCGACAGTGGCGTCCTGGCCATTCGAAGCATGGGGAATGGATATCATTGGTCCAATCACCCCACCTTTCTCCCGAGGACATCGCTTCATACTTGCGATCACTGATTACTTCTCCAAATGGGCAGAAGCTGTCCCACTCGCAGAAGTCAAGACTTCAAATGTGATCAGCTTCCTTAAGCATCACATCATCTACCGCTTCGGACTGCCCCGAAGGATTATCCATGATAATGGTCCACAGTTTGCAAGCCACGTATTCTATCGATTTTGCGATAAGCACCGTATTCAGAATGTCGCTCCGATACTATACAACCCGGCAGCAAACGAGTTGGCAGAGGCATTCAACAAAACAATTATCAAACTCCTCAAAAAGTTTGTCTCCTCCAACAAATGCGACTGGAACGAGAAGCTCGGCGAATGCTTAAGGGCTTATCGCACCACAGTTCGAACAGCCACTGGGAATACACCATTCTTCCTGGTATACGGGAGTGAGGCAGTCCTCCTATTGGAGACTCAGATCCCCTCACTACGTGTCGCCCTCACACATCAATTGACGACAGACGAAAACCACCATCGTCGGCTACAGGAATTGGAGGCACTAGATGAAAAGCGCCTCTTGGCTCAGCAACGAATTGAGCTATACCAAGCACGCATCTCTGGAGCCTTCAATAAGAAGGTCAAAATCAGAACATTCCAGGTGGGCGATCTCGTCCTGGCAGTCCGGAGGCCGATGGTCATGACTCACAAGACCGCCGACAAATTCCAGCCAAAGTGGGAAGGCCTATTTATCATTGAGACAGTATTCTCCAACGGTGCTTACCGCCTCGCAAAACAAAACGGAGACTTGCTCATGTTGCCCGTCAACGGCAAGTTTCTGAAGAAATATTATGTCCAAACGATATTCTCTCCAGCTCATCGAGTCATGTACCGGCTGGTACCGCTGAACTCACATCCACAACATTTCAGATTATCGAGTCATGTACCGGCTGGTACCGCTGAACTCACATCCACAACATTTCAGATTATCGAGTCATGTACCGGCTGGTACCGCTGAACTCACATCCACAACATTTCAGATTATCGAGTCATGTACCCGCTGGTACCGCTGAACTCACACTTTCTCAATATTCTAAATTACCGAGTTATGTACCCGCTGGTGCCTCTGAACTCACATTTCGGTCACTCTTTCAGATAGTAAGTCACGTATGACTATACCTCTGAACTTTCTTCCTGGAAGAGATCCTCCCTCATGATCCACTACCCGCGCTCCCAGTGCACAAAAAGGGTAATCGATCCACAAATTTCCGAAATGGCCATGTCCTCATTACCTCTAAGTCGTTTTCACTTCCACCAAAAAAACAAATTGCCCCCTCGCATAGAACTTCCACGTTCTCCTACCTCTGAGTCGTTCTATATATCCCCTCTTCGTTGAGCCCACTCCTGCCATGTCCTCATTACCTCTGAGTGGGAAGGCTCCATCGAAGAAACCTTCATGCTTGCCATGTCCACATTACCTCTGAGCAAGTATGTCGGTCCCCTTTCAACCTATTATCTGTACCCATAACCGGGGTACGACAAGGATAATAGGTCTATAAATGTCCTCTGTTGACCACAAATGTCTTCTGTTGACCACAAACATCCTCTTTTGGCCATAAACGTCCTCTGTTGACCACAAACATCCTCTGTTGACCACAAATGTCCTCTGTTGACCACAAATGTCCGCTATTGACCACGAATATCTTCCGTGAAGTCTCCCCTGCCATGTTCTCATTACCTCTGAGCAGGAAAATTCTACGGTAAAAAAAAAACCCTCATGTTTGCCATGTCCTCATAACCTCTGAGCAAATATGTTGGTTCCCTTTCATCCCATTATCCGTATCCTGAACCAGAGTACGCCAAGGATAATAGGTCCACAAACATCCCTTGCTAAGCTTCTTAGCATAAATCTACCATCTCACCATGCCCCGGGAGCCCAGCTGCTCTATGGCATTCTTTTTCCTAACACTAAGAACACCCATGACCACTTTGCCATGGCCGTTCCGGATATCCTGTCCAAACTTGTTATCCGTACCTAAAACCAAGGTACGCCTAGGGTAACAGGTCCACAAATAATCTTCCAGCAAGTCCAACTCCACAAAACGCCACAAGTACAAGAAAAAGAAGATGAGTTGAAACATGCTCATTTATTCAAAATTCAAAGTGCTACATCATTGGAGATCACATCCCTTACAAAAAGAAAAGAAAAAAGAGAAGCAAAAGAAAACAGAAAGCTGATCACTGCTCCGGGGCACATAACGCCCTGAGACGGTCAGTCAGCAAGGCAACCGACCGCTCAAACCTCTGGGTAGCTCGACGCTCCGCCTCTTGGGTCAGCACCGCCTCGTCCTCCAGTTGAGCATGGGCTTGCCAATTATCCTCGAATCTCTTAAAGGCCCGCTCCAGGTTAGCAGAAGATCGGGAAACCTTCTCGGCCTCCCGAACGATTGACTCCTGTTCCGCCTGAGCAGCCTTCAGCTCTGACTCTAAGAAGGCCAATTCCCTCTGGAGTGCGAGAATCCGTTCCTTCGTGTCGGCAATTCTACGAGAAGCAGACTCTTCCCGAGCACGACAAGACTGACTCCGACGACCCAGCCTGTCGTACGAAGCAGAGAACTTGTCAAGGTCTCCTCGCACAACTGGCCCGACAGTATCTCGAGCAAGTTTGATCCTATCCCGAACAGCAATGAGGAAGCCCCGCTCCCGTTCAATCGCAGTAGGCAAACCCGTCTGCCGTATCGCCAGCAATTAGGTCACAAGCTGATCGGCCTCTGCCAACTTAGGCTCCAGGAGTGCAGCCAACCCTACCCCTCCAAGAAGGGACTTCAAAGTTGCGACCTTACCCCGAGCGCACCGGAGAGATAGAGAGAAAGGGGTCCCCCGTTCTACAGCAGCGTCTACGCTCATTTTTAAGTGGCGATAGAAGCTGTCGACCACATCCTGCGTCACCTCGTCCAGAGCCTCCGAAGAAGCCGATGTTAACGGGAGTGTGGCCGGCAACGCTGAAGAAGACGCAACAGAATCTGCCGCTCCTACCATAAGAGAAACAAACTTCGCACGGAAGGACGCGTGAACAGCGGCCAATTTCCCTTCAGCGGCCCGCAGAACTTGAATGCTCGGCAGGGTCGAGAGGTCAATCTTCGAAGCCGTATGATCAGCAGAGGATGAGGTGGAAACCATCGCCAGCTCCATTCCCATCCGCCCGGGGCTGGCGGAAGGCCCCTCGACATGAGACGGCAAAGGAGAGGAAACGTTCCTTTCTTCCAGACCACGGCAGGCCAAGCCTTCCCCAAGAACATCCGCGGTGGGAAGTAAAGGGTCAGGACCTGCAGGGCCAAGGCAACCATGAATCGATTTGACCCGGAGGATATGTTGATAGAGCAAATAATCCCCCTCACTAGTCAATATTTGACTTATCTTACCAGTGGAGGAGTGTGAAGGTTGAAGTTCGCCTACAACCACCGCAGCCTCTTCACCAACAGCCTCCGAGTCAGGTATAATAGACTCCTCCGCCCTTGCATCCTCGGGAGGGGATGCACCGAGAGTGGCGTCGCCTTGCTGAAGTTCAGTGATCTCGGAGATGGGCCCAAGGAAACCTTCGTCACCCTGGGCTGAGGCCTCAGTAACCTGGGAGCTTCCAGCCGCCGCTGAGAGAGCCCCCGCAGAAAGGACCGCGGCACACACGCCGCTAATCAAAGCAGCAAGGGCCGGATCAACTCCAGGGGCAGTAGACGGTTCAGGAGAGGCCGGTTCATCAGACGCCTACAAAGAAAAGTGATTAAGTCATATCTCCGAGAGGAAAGAAAACTACAACAAAGAGATGGCTCCGACTTGGTCTTACCTCCGGAACATCGTCTGTACCTTCGCCCCTCTCCGTAATAAGTAGCCTACGGGGTCCGACCTCCGCTCTCTTTACAGAAAAGGCTACACCTCTGCCAGTGGACTCACGCCTGCCTCGCTTACGTGAGGGACTAGGCACGACAGACGGTAGTTCTACCCGCACTACCTCCGGTACAGATGGCAATTGGTCTACCGCCTCATCTAGTACAACCGACGGTTGATCCGTCATCATCTCATCTGCCATGACGGGAGGCTGACCCGCCATTACCTCGTCACCAGAAGAAAGAGAGTCCTCGTCGTCTCGCTCGTTGTCTTCCTCAATTGTGTCGAAGGACTCGAAATCGGGCGTAGGAACACTATTCGCTCCTTTCTTCTTTGCCCTCGACACCATAGCCTTCTACGCCAGGCAAGTGCCCACAATGAAGCTGGTCCTCGGGTCAAAACCGAAGGAAGGAGGATTTGTCGTAACATGATATAAGGCCGCCATATGCAAGATTTCCCCTATCACGTTTGCGACAGGGACCAAGAAGCTAGTCCGAGTATGACAAGTGTCATAGTAGCTCCATGCCCTAATACCATCAAGAATGCTACCTTCAAATCCCAGGTGGGAACTGGGACGCCCGAGGAATAGTTGACTATACCCAAATTGACGGGCAAACCTACTGGGCAAGTAGGGCTCTAAGTACACAGTGTTGCGATTGCGGTAAACTAAATACGCCGGGCGAATGTTACGCAGCCAGAAATGCATCTTTTCAGGTAAGAAATGAGGAGGTCCAACACCATCAACATGAACACTCCTCACTTTTTAATCGGTGAAATGGGGAATGGACACGAAGAAATTATATCCGTCCACCCTCGCCAGCATCCTCCGACACGCCGGCATGGTACTACATTTCCAAGGCTGATGGTGATACCTGAAAAGAAAAGCATCGTCGTCCGTAACGCCATCTCCCGTCCCAGGCCTCATCAAAGACTGATAATGAAATAGCAGCCATCCCAACAAGTAATGATAAGGCAGTTCTTTACGTTCAAAGTCCATTGCCACGTCACGAGCAATAACCTTGGACGAGAAGGCACGGAGACCATGCTGAATACTGTACACCATAGCAGGAAGAAGAGCCAGCCTGACCCCAAAGGCCAATTTCACGGCAGGGAGAATGAAGTGGCGACTGATCCTCTTGATAGAACCTGCCCCTCCTGAGACCACATAATTGTGCAGTCACACCATTAAAAACCCCGCCAAGAGTGCCTTCTCTGACAGCCGCCGGGTACTATAACAAAAATAGCTGAAGGAGTCAATCTGGCTCCCAAATTTGTCACTTTTGGACTTCGACCTCCTAGCAGCTGACACCAAGGCCTCTACTTCCCTAAGAGTCTGACGATCCCGGGAAGTAACCCGGCCAGCAGCGCTGAATTTGAAAAGATATGAGACCCAAGATTTGGTATGGGGAGCGTCCCCTTCCGAGCTGTCATTTTTCTGGATAGCCGTTCGGTGACAGGTGCTATGATGTCACAATAGTTCTTGATACACGGCGACGAAACCTAGGAATCGTCGATCTAAATCTTGGAACTCCTCATTCGTCGGAGTGTACACTTCGAAGGGCTCGTCTCCCCAGGGGAGCTTGGAGACAGCATACATCTCGTGAAGAGCGAGCCCCAATTCCCCTACATGGGTGAAGAAAGTCCCTGTCCAATGATTGTACATCTCCAGAAGGGCCATGAACAATGGCTTATTGACGGGCAACCCGTGGCTGGTACCCCGGATGGCATCATAAGATTGACTTCTCGCAGAAATTCCCCGTAGTTCCGTAGAATCCACGAGGTCAGGTTAGCCCACGGGGGAATGGGGTGTAACCAACTCGGCAGTACCAACCTGCCAACAGGATAGGACCCTTTGCGAGCAAGCTGGCTCAGGAAAGTGTCAGCCTGAGTGAATGAGAAGTTAGGACTGGGGGTGTTGATGAAGGTACCCGAAACTAACCCTATCACGGATCGACTGGCCGGATTCTTGATCGTGCGCACTGATCCAGTGGTTTTGTTGTAATGGATGTTACCAACAAACATCCTTGGTCTGGTTGGAGTGAGGGTGTCTGGCATCTGCCTGTCCAAGACGATCATGTTGAACCACGCAAAAGGGAAATGACGCTTCATAATGGGGATGTGAATCGGCATCCCGTCCAGGTTAAAATCCCAACTCTCGGAAACATCCAGCACTCGGGAGTTTTTTATGATCAATGCATCCCCAAAGAGGAAGACCGGTCTCAGATACTTCCCATCAGACTTTCCGGAGCTCATCATGTCACTAAGGAATTGGAAAGATTGAACCCTGATGGCAGTTAGTCGCTCCGAAGGTTCATTAACAAGGAGCTTCTCGAATACTTGACGAACTAAATCATCCCGATGCACACCCAAGGCGAACTGATGCGAGCCCACTATAAGTTTCCATGAAGGACTTACGGGCAGATTCACTGAAGAAAAAGCAAAAGAAGCAAGTCAAAAAGATAGCTGAAACACAAAACTACGTAATGCTTATGCGGCTTAGCTCAGTATAGCCTCATGCGGATCAGTTTGAAAGAGTTCATACAGGTCAGTCCGAATGAGCTTATGCGGCTCAATTTGAAAGAGCACATGCGGTTCAGTTCGAATAAGCTTATGCGGTTCGGCTCGAAATGAACTTATGCGGCTCAGCGCGGATGAGCTTATGCGGTTCGAAAGGAGCATATGCGGATACAGTCCAATTCGAATAAGCTTATATGGTTCGGCTCGAAATAGGCTTATGCGGTCCAGTGCAGATGAGCTTATACGGTCCAGTTCAAATGATCTTATGCGGCTCAGTTTGAAAGAGCTCATGCGGCCCAAGTCCAGATGAGCTTATGCGGCCCTGATGATGAAGTAGTTATGCGGCTGCAAACAACAACTTTCATGCGGCTCAGGCCTGGGTCATATCCCATGCGGTCCGAACATGAGTCGGACACGCAGCATACTTGGAAATACGGGCTCGTGCATAAAATATGCGGCGTAGCCGTGACAGTTCATGTTCCTACCAGCAATAGGCGGGTGAACGTCGGGGTGAAAAACAGGCACGCCAGTCGTCGGAGGAGCCACCACGTTCGTCGCCGCAGTCGATGAAGACGCGGCCTTCTTGCCCTTCGCTGCCGCAGAAGATGACGCGGCCTTCTTGCCCGTAGCAGCAACAGTCTTCTTGGGAGCCATTGCCGATTGCTGATAGGAGAAGACGAAGAGGAAGTCGGCAACAAGGAGTTCGAGCAAAAGAGAGAAGGTAAAGAAACCCTCAAAGAATAAAATTACTCCTATTTATAGGCGAAGGAGGCTCAAAAAATCAAACAAACGCCTCGAGCCACGTGCCGCCTAAAAGAATAAAGAAAAACCGCTTCGGTCAAAACAAAACTGACCCTTGGGATCCTCCCCCAAGAGGCGGCAAATCAAGGGCATTTAATGCAGAAGATTTGTACACGTGGCTAGGACACATGGCAAAAAGTCTATGCGGCCTAACAGCTCATGCGGCCAGATAAATCTATGCGACTGAATCATCTATGCGGTCAATAAAGGCCATGCTTCTTATTCAAAGTATTTCAATTTTGCAAATTGAAAACTTTGAATGGGGTCTTGTAGAAGCATGGAAAATATCAGAATGATGATCTATGCGGCTCAGAACAGGAGAACCCCATGCGGCTCATACAAGAGCAGTCCCATGCGGTTTAGAAAGACTCTTAGTCTCATACGGCTCGGGACAGGAGAGTCTATACGGCTTACATAGGGACAGTCCTGCGGTTCAAAGAGTCCCCCAGCCGCATGCGGTTCAGAAGTACATACGGCTCACATTCGACCAATAGAGATATGCGGCTCGATCAACGCCACGTGTCCCCATGGGACCCCTTCACACAGCTGGCCATTGAGCAATGGCCCTATTTAATGCTCTGCCATGATTTGACAGCTGACGGCTCTGACATGAAGTGTCATAATGGCCCTGTCATAATGACAGACTCTTTGGGAATAGGAGAAAACCTCTGACACGATCCGAGATTGACACGTGGCTACCCCCATGTGGCTCCGGTGAAGAACAGCTTCATGCGGCTGGCAAGAATCGTCTTTCTGCAGCTCACTAAGAAGCCATCCTATGCGGCTCGCGAGTACTATACTTATGCGGCTCACTGAGAAACCATCCCATGTGGCTCGTAAATACTATACCTATATGGCTCACTGAGACGCTGTCTCATGCGGTTCATGGATATAATGCGATTCTGATAGGGTCCACCATTAAGACACGTGGCAGAGATTCAATGGTCCCCCCGACTTGACAGCTGGTAGCAAGGAGGATTATGAGATGCAAATCAATCAGAGATTTACCAGATCCCAATGACCATATTTAACGTTATCCTCATAATTAATGAGATCAAGCCATATCATTCATGATCAAGCCAATGGGACACGTGGTGAGAGATTCAAGCTTGACACAACCAATCATGAATATTTAAAGCAATCAGCATTAATCATTCGCAGGATTCAGTGCTATCCCCATTTTATGGCCCAGATCCTTCATACTTATAACTAAGGGTCCAGATTGGTTATACATCTGGCCACCGCCACTTTGAGAATGGGTAATCATCCAAACCCTAATGATGCTCCCCATTATTATAAATAGTAGGGTGCCATTCCCTTGCAAAATATACAAGGAAAAATATACGCTATCAGAGAGAAAAATACACAGACATAGAGAGAAGCCAGAAGAGCAATACGAGGAGAGCAAGAAGAGCATTTCTTCGTCAACGCCAACCGTCTCGTTACAGGAGCCAAGGCTGCATACCGATCGTCCAAGGAGTAAAGCAGGGCTGCCGTCGCCTTCCCGAGCCTCTATCGTTACCCCCCAGAATCTAAAATAAATAATTGTACTTATACTGCTGTACCTTGGTTTTTGTCCCTAGGCTTTCTTTGTACAAGCGAGTTTGTAACGTGAAGTAAAAGTCCGGTCCTCCGATAATTGTTCTGTTCTTTTATATTTCATGGCAAACAGGCACGTGGTGTAACTACTATTTCACAAATAGTGGATTTCAATCCTGAGCAAGAGTTCTCAGGCCTGGACTGGTCCTCCACGAGGGAAACTAGGTTAAAACTGCTGTGTTTGCGTATGCTCTCTTGATCTTTATTATTTTCGCATTCAATTCTCTGATTATATTCTGTTTGTGATAGAGTTAAATTTTATTTGGATATTTCCAACACAAGCTCTATTCACCCCCCTCTAGAGTTTCATACACGTTCTTCAATTGGTATCAGAGCTCTGTTCTCTTGATTAAGGATTAACATCCTAGTGTTGATCCATGGCAACCACACAACCTATCTTTTCCAACTATGGTGAGGGATAGTCCACAAATAGGCCACCCCTATTTGATGGAACCAACTACACCTATTGGAAAACTAGGATAAGCATCTACCTTAAGTCTCTAGACTTTGAGCTGTGGACCATAGTAACTGATGGTTATAAGAAACCGGCCAGAATAGTTGTCGAGGAAAATCTCATCGAAAAACCCTATGACAAGTATACTGACCTAAAAAAGAAACAGACAAGTCTGGATGTTAGGGCTATTAATGCTCTTTTTTGTGCCATAGACAGGACTGAATTTAACAGTGTCTCAATATGCTCCACCTCAAATGAAGTATGGAAGCTTCTGGAGGTGACTCGTGAAGGAACCACACAAGTTAAAGAATCAAAGATCAGTCGGCTGACACAAGAATATGAAGCTTTCAAAATGAAGCCAAACGAGACTATTACTCAAATGTTCACAAGGTTCCTCGATGTCGTCAACCCACTATCTTTCCTTGGTAAGGATTACTCCAACCACGAAAAGATACGTAGGTTGCTAAGGGGACTACCGAAGGTCTAGAATCCCAAAGTCACGGCAATAATAGAAGGAAATGATCTCACCATCATGAAGCTAGAAACTCTCATAGGCAAGTTGATGACGCATGAGCTCGATCTCAAAGATTTTGAAGAAACAGCTCCAAAGACAAAAGAGATTGCCCTAAGAGCTCATCGTCGAAGAACTGGTCCTGAAGAAACTGATGACGATAATTTCGATGGTGATGATCAAGCACTTATGGTCCGCAACTTCAAGAAGTTCCTTCACTTCAATCAAAAGAAGAAGGAACAACAAAAAGACGACGAAGAAGAACCGACTTTCTACGGTTGCAAAAAGACTGGTCATGTTCGAAAAGACTGCCCAGTTGCAAAGAAAGAAAGCAGTTACGAGAAGCCCTACAAGAAGCTATCTTCACGAAAGGACGTCAACACTAGTATTTGGCACGAAAGCAAAGTCAGTGAGTCTGAAGAAGAAAGTGACTCTCCTCAAGACACGGCTAACGTCTGCCTAATGGCAACATCTGATAAGGTAACAAACGAACCTCTCGATGACTTTACTTTTGATGAACTGGGTGATGCTTTTAATGACCTACTAAATGATCACAAGAAAGTTCTTAGTAAGTAAGCATGCTAAGGAGAAGATAAAAGCTTATGAAATAAAGATTCATGAACTTTCTTGCTTACTTGATAATGTTAGAGACACTTCACCCACGAAAGTCACCGATGAAGTATCTGTAGCACCCAGTTTCTAAAATAAGGGTAATTTTGAACTTTTGTATTTTTTTATTTATAATAATGTTATTTAAATTATGATATGATTTATGGTGATTTTTAATCAATTTAAAACCATGACTTGTGATTTTGATGTTTTGCTAGTGCAACCCTAGAGACTGCATGACCTAGAGACTAACCAGGACTATGGAGACCTAACCATATGATTAGGATGACTAATTGTGACTTTCTAGCCTAGGGGTATTTTGGTCATTCTGGACTTTTTAATGAAAATGAATTTTGATTGATTATTGTGGTGCTAATCTTTTTATTAGACACTAACCTAGTTTTGACTAAACCTAGATGCTAATGATGTTCATGGAGGTTTAGTTAGAAGGTTAGAGACTTAATGACTAAGTTAGATTAATATCTAGATATTATGTTTGTAGGATATTTTGACTAAATGTTAAGAAAGGCTACTTTTGATGTAACCCTTTGATTGAGCCTAGAATCATGTGGAGAAGCCTTAGCCACCCATCTAACCTTGCAAAACCCTAACCCTAGCCTTTATCAACAGCCATCAAGAGGCCATACCCCTATTTAATCACTCATTCAAAAGTTTTTGCCTCTTTTTAATACACACATAAATCCCTATTAGTGTTCTTCCCCAAACCTTCACCAATTGCTCATATCTCTACCAAATTGGACCAAAGCAATTGCATCGGACTCCCATACTATAGAGGATACTATTGGTGGCTATCTAGCAAGGATTTGGAGGCTTGGGATCATTGCAAGTTGGGGAGAAGCTCTCATTTCAAGGCCTTTTCATTGAGTTTGAACTCTCAATAGGTAAAACCCTACAAACCCAAATAAATTCCTGATTTCCTTCCATAGATGCATTCATTTAGGGTTCTTCTAGGTGTAGCCCAAGTTTGGTAGGAATTTGTGTCCATTTCATGTCCGTATCGGACACTTATTGGTATTTTTGAATATGTGTTCGATAAAATGCCACTTAGAAATAAAAGTTAATAATTTGCAAAACTAATTACATAGGTTTGTAGCTAATTAGGTGTATATTGCTTTTCAAGTTGACTAAGTTGAATTTTGTGTCGATTTGGTGTCCAAAATTGGACTGGAAACGCTGCACGACACAGCCGCACGGGTGTCCTGCTACCCGTGTCCTAATTCTCCCTGGACACGGTGTTTCGACACACGAAACTTGGTGTGTACCTTGTGGCAGTGACTGAAAGGTCACCCCCCAAGTCTCGCACGACCCCGTATCGTATCGGACATGTTATTGTGCGCGTACTGGTCACACACTGGTGTGTTCTCGCAAACAGTGAGCTCTGATACGCTCATCGTTTACGGACACGGCGACACTTGGACCCAATTCAGGGTGGTGGACACGTAGCCCTATCCTAGGCAAATACTGGGACACGAGCAGAGAGCCTCGTATGTCGTGTGTCATGTGCACGAGGCCACAACACGCGTGCACGAGGAATACTTTGTCTGTTATCTGATACTTCATGTTTTTGTAAATTGGACACTTCGTGTCCACTTGTGTGGACACTAGTGCATCCCCCATGACAGGTATTATATGCCCCTCACAACTGTGCACATTAATTTGATAATTAATTGGATTTTCGAAATCATAGTTGGGTTGTTTGGTCGGGTTTTATTTTTTTCACTGATATTGTAAATGTTCTCTGTTCTTGAGACTTTTGAATGTGTGCATATGAATTTTAATATATATTGATATTGTATATGATATTTCTAGTATTTTACATGGCTGTGGTAGATTAGACTTGAGCCTTAATTGGTTTGTATTTTGAATACTGTCACTTTCTTCACAGTTAATTCAAACACTAGTGTAAACCTGAGATTTGGGGAAACATGAAAACTGAGATTGTATATATTGTTGGGTTTTGTTATATGATAAGGTTTGATATATGTAGATACTGTTAAAACCTGAAAACTGAAATTGGTTTGATTTCCTGAGAATGGGGTTTCACCTATCAAAACTATGGCTGGTTTACATTATATGTTAACTGACACTGAAAAACTGAACTGAGAGGTAACCATAGTTCCTCTTCAAAACTGATTTTGGATTCAAATTGGGTTTTGATGATTGGTTGATGTATGAAGGTAGTTTTGAATGATAATTGAGTTGTAATGTTAAATGAGAACACTAACACTCTCTACTCACTCATACACTATACACACACTCTCACATGCCACTGTCTCACATTTTCTCACTTTTGTTCTCTCACTCTCCTTCACATGTCACAGCCCTCCTCTACACAAGTCACTCATTCACTTCACTCCTTATATATACACACACTCACATGGTATCCCCTTTCCCTCTTAATATATATATGTATATATGTATGTATACTTGATATGCAATGTATGTTTGATAAATATGTATGTATGTATAATATCAAATTGAATATAAGTTGTATGTAGTGTAATCTAATGTATGCCATATATAGGCAATACATGAATAATGTAGGTAATCCATGTATGTATGTAGTGTAATCTAATGTATGCCATATAAAGGCAACGCATGAATGATGTAGGTAATTCATGTATGTATGTATGTATCTATATATGTTGTATATTTTAGCCTATGCTATATATAGGTATGTATATTGTGATATTGTATATAGGCCTAGTATGAAGAGTGACCCTATAGATTGTTGTTTAGACTTTAGTTTACTAGCCCAAGAACCTAATAGGCTAAATTGACTAGAGTTGACCAAAAGTCAACCTTGAGTCAATAGTGACCAATTGACTTAGTTGACCAAGCCCTAAAGTTGACCAATAGTTGAACATTGACCAAATTGACCCTTGATAGCCTAAGTTGACCAGTTGACCAAGATAGCCTTGTTGTTGACCTAGTTTGACTAGATATTGACTTTGTTTGACCCAGAGTTGACCAAGAGTTGACTTTGACCTAGATTGATCTAGAAATCTTGTAGATGCATTGTACACTTTATTTATAACCCCTGTATACATCATGACTTGTGTTGCTCTAAATAGGACTCAGATACCTCGTTTCGGACAGTATATTCTCACAGATATTCAGATCGCAGGCGAGTACATTCTCTGACCGTTTCATACTTGATAGAATTTATATTCTTACTCTAGATTACTTTACATGATGTTGTCACGTTATTATCACGGATTGGTACTATATGGATCTTGTCATGCGATGTTATCCCCCTCGGGGTGCCTCAGATACAGTTGTCATGTGTTTTTTACGAACATCTTGTATTTCATGTATACCGCTATTCATGTATACTCTTGTACAATCTTATACTCTCATGATCACGTGAGCAAACTTGATAAAAACCTCTTGTACAAGGTAACGTAACTTGACTGGATCCTTGTGTATTGATTGGGGAGGGTGAGTAGGAAATGGTTATGTGATCAAAATTCCATCTTGTGAAATCGTGTAAAAATTATGTATATGTCCATTGTACACTCACATATGATGGAGTTACCCTTGCATTGTCCTAACCCGTTTATATAACCATCTCATGCTCTAAATCACAGGTTGCTTACAGTTCTTACTTAACATATATATAGATATTTCCAGTTATCAAATCTCTCTCGTTTTCATATATATTTCCTTACAGTCCATGTATCTTACTCTTTTGTATTCTTTATATTTTCTAACATGATATGAACTGCGTGAGATGTATTGTGCTCGTTTCTGTCCTGACTGGACCTGTTAAAAATATTATAGATGATGATGATGACTGCCCTACCTTCTATGGGGCATATGAGGGTGACATTCAGGAGCCTCAGGAGCATCTAGCTCAGTAGAGGGTGCCTAGTTTAGTCTAGTACTTATAGCTTTCAGTTTGTATCGAATTGTTTCGATTGTTAGTTGAGACTTAGTTATATTCAGGACTTGGATTTATTTGTGTTGGATATCTATATGTGTGTTGTGATGACTTCACTTATATATTCAGTTCTTCCTTTTTATCTTATTCCATATCGTGCTCCATCTTTCCTAGATTTGTGATTGAGATATAGAGTTGAGATGTTATATTATACCTCCGTGCGGAGATGACAGGTTTATATATCTTGTTGTTAGATGTTAGATATTAAAGATGACCTATACAGCGTTCTACCGTCGACACTGCGACGTAGGCTGGACGTACCCACGTTCTCGTACCCCTAAACAGGGTACGGGTCGTGACAGTATCCAAGCTTAAATTAAGCTTACAAGATGCTGCGTCGATCATTGAAAGACAAATACGTTATTTCTCAGCACTCAACAAAGAGATTGCCGAAGAAAAGAACAAACACAAGATTGCTATTGCTAGAATTGATGGTCTTAATGCCAAGTATAATGAACTGAGTGTTGCCTCTAAAAAAATTAGAGATTAGACTGGGTAAACGGGTTGCTCAAACTCAAACTCAGTCTCACAATCACAACACACACACAACACATAAGACCACTCATCAAAATAGAACACGTCATCCACATACAACACGTAACCATGCTTTTATGTACACTTATTTCCATACAGCACGTAAAACACCTACCCATAGACATTATGCTGCTAGACATAACTATTATCCTGCTACTACACAAAATCAATATCATGCATATCCTACTCATAGACATTGCTATCACCTTGCTCCTAACACAAAAAAACAAGCCACATGCACATATTATGGCTTACATGGTCACATCTCACCACAGTGCAAAATTAGGAAATTGGTTGATATAAATCTATATGCATGGGTACCAAAGACTAACATTTCAGGACCCTCAAAGACTTGGGTACCAAAGGTTGCATCTACTCTTGGTGTAGGTGGACCTTCCCGCTCAAACTAAAAGCAAGTGGATTCTCGATAGTAGGTGCTCGCGACATATGACTGGAGATACAAATCTATTCGTAACACTATCGATGAAAAGAGAAGGATATGTATCCTTCAAAAATAACTTGAAAGGTTATATTACAGGTAATGGTTCAATTGGTTATCCCCCTTCTCCGGTCATAAATGATGTCTGTTTAGTTACCAAATTAAAGCATAACTTACTCAGCATCAGTCATCTTGTTGACCACGATTATGACATTAATTTTGGAAAAACTAAATGCTTTATCTATGATAGATCAACTGGAGACATCGCTTTTGAAGGGATAAGGGAAGATAACATATATATTTTCTACCTATCTAGAGATACTAACAATACAGGAAG
This sequence comes from Iris pallida, assembly GCA_029216955.1. Taxonomy (NCBI): domain Eukaryota; kingdom Viridiplantae; phylum Streptophyta; class Magnoliopsida; order Asparagales; family Iridaceae; genus Iris; species Iris pallida. Next base: position 26,604,077 of record JANAVB010043419.1, on the reverse strand, counting down.
ATGCCTCTACGCTCACAAGGATGAAAGACTATTATGGCATCAGCGTCTTGGTCATGCCAACATGGACACCATATCAAGACTATCTACCAAGAAGCTTGTAAGAGGACTACCCGATATCACATTCAAGAAAGACACGATATGTGCTGATTGTGAAAAGAATAAGGCTACAAAATCTTTATTTAAATCCATCAACTCTGTAAGTACTACTAGATCGTTACAACTCCTTCATATGGACTTATTTGGTCCAAGTAGAGTAGCCAGTCTTGGCGGTAAACACTATGCCTTTGTTATTGTTGATGATTAGATTTACTTTGGTGTTCTTTCTTACAAATAAAAGTGAAACTATTTCTGTTTTCAAAATATTTTCCAAAAAGTTTTAAAACGAAAAAGTCTACAAGATTACTCGAATCCGAAATGATCATGGTGGCGAATTCAAAAATTCTGACTTCGAAAAGTTTGGCGAAACAAATAGTTTTAGTCATGAATTTTCTTATCCTAAAACTCCTCAACAAAATGGTGTTGTGGAGCGGAAGAACAGGACTCTTGGCAATATGGCTAGAGTCATGTTGAATCAATTTCTTCTTTCGAAATATTTTTGGACAGAAGCTGTCAACACAGCGTGCCATGTTTTGAATAGGGTTTTGATTTGACCTATTTTGAAGAAAAAACCCTATGAGCTTTGGTTTGGTAGAACTCCCAATGTTTCTTATTTTAGAGTGTTTGGTTGTCGCTGCTTTATCCTGAATACCAAAGACAACTTAGGCAAGTTTAATGCCAAAGCTGACGAAGGTATTCTTCTTGGTTATGCCGCCAAGAGTAAGGGATATAGAGTGTTCAACAAACGCACCATGATTGTTGAAGAGTCTACTAACGTAACCTTTGATGAGAACAATAGTACAGCTGTAATTCCTGACGATGATGATCCATCAACACTCACCCCTGTGGATGTACCACCCGAAAACAATTCTCCGGAGAGCTCACCAAAGAAATTCCAATTCAAACCCTCGCATCCAAAAAATTTGGTAATAGGTGAAGTATCGAAAGGGGTAACTACTCGATCTTCTTTACGAGATTCTATTGCTAGCACAGCTTTTATTTCTCAAATTGAACCCAAAAATATTTTAGAAGCTTTTAATGATGAAATTTGGATATCTGTAATGTAAGAAGAACTCAACCAATTTGAACGAAATCAGGTGTGGGAACTTGTTCCTAAACCTGCTAACCATTCGATCATTGGTACTAAATGGGTTTTTCGCAACAAGGTAAATGAGGGCGGTTCAGTCACACGTAACAAGGCTCATCTCGTAGCTCAAGGATACAACCAAGAGGAAGGTATTGACTACGATGATACGTATGCTCCTGTTGCACGACTTGAATCTAATTCGGATGCTTTGTGCCTTTGCAAATTTTTAAAATTTCAAGTTATTTCAAATGGATGTGAAAAGTGCCTTATTAAATGGTTTTATCAAAAAAGAAGTTTTTGTAAAACAACCACCAGGTTTTGAAAATCACAAATTTCCCAACCATATTTTTAAACTTAAGAAAGCGCTCTATGGCCTCAAACAAGCTCCTCGAGTACGGTATGAACGCCTTAGTACTTTCTTACTTGATAAAGGTTTCTCAGAAAGGAAAATTGACATTACACTTTTCATAAAATCCCTTGATGACACCATTTTATTAGTGAAAATCTATGTTGATGATATTATATTCGGTTCTACTAATGAAAGCCTATGCAAAGACTTTGCTAAGTGTATGTAGAACGAGTTTGAGATGAGCAAGATGGGGGAGCTTAACTACTTCCTTGGCCTGCAAATCAAATAATACTCGCAGGGCGTCTTCATCAGTCAATCAAAGTATACAAAGGACATGCTGAAGAAGTTTGAGCTTGACAACATCAAACCTATCAGCACTCCTTGTTACGACCATCACCCTGTTTAGGGTTCGAGCACGTGGGTACGTCCAGCCTACGCCGCAGTATCGGCGGAAGAACGCTGTAAAGGTCATCTAGAATATATAAAATCTAAGACATAATAATATAACCTGTCATCTCCACACGGAGGAATATAACCACAACTCAATCACATAATCTAAGGAAGATAAGCACGATGATAGAGATAAAGATAAAAATGAGATAAATAGTCTGAAACAACGCTGAGTCGCAATCACAAGTTCAGAAACCAAGACATAAAACAATATCCCAAAATAAATACTACAAGTCTCAAAGTATCAAACTGGAATGTAATCAAGACAAAATCTAGGTAAACTAGGTCACTACTGGCGGTGCATCCTCTACGAACACCGAGTCCACAGGCTGGTCCCGGTCGTAGGCTCCATCTATGCCAAACCCGTAGTAGGTCGGACAATCTGCATCTAAATCCTCTGAAAATATAACGGGGGTTATCCTGTCAGGATATGAGCAAGTACAAACACCAACAGCTGTTCCATGTGAATTAGAAATACTATAAGAGACAATTATAATGAAATATAAGATGAAATGTCAAGACTGAAAGTAAAACAGTACAAGAACTGGATATCATGTCATGTGTGAGATATAAGATAAAACTGGAATATAAACAATGGAAAGTAATCTGAGGTATGATGTAAACATAAAAATAAAGTGCCATGAGATATTAGAGCGTTATGTGATCGGCTTGGGTCAAGATCAGGCTGTTCCATTTGACCGGCTATGCACAGGTAGTATAATAGTATAGGGATCAGGCCGGCCAAAATGGAAAGCTATGCACAAGTAGTATAAGGTCAGTCTATACCCTACGTGTGGTGAGGGTGGAGCTATGCACAAGTAATAAACAAGTAGGGGTAATGATCACATAACCTCTAATAACTCCCCATTTCCGAATAGTATAATGGATCCAGACATGACATGTCATAACACGGGATTCGAAGAGTAGGGGGCCAGACCACTCCCAAATCGGTGTCTATACAAGTACAGGAAACAATATCGAACAATGTACTCATATACCAGGTAAACCGGAAATGACATCGCATAACGAGATTCAATGTATACTAGTCCGTATATTCTCGTGTCGGGAATCAAGTATAATACTACAACTGAATCGGATATAGTAGATATCAAAGCAATGAAAACTATGAGAGAATATACTTGCCTGCTTTCCTGAGCCGAGAAAATCAAAACTATAACCCACTCAATGAGCCACGAACGGTCAACTCGCACAACAGTCTCCTAATGCTGAAATAGACATTACCAATATTCTCAGAATGATCAAATTAGCTAGAAACGCCAACACATAAGTCCAATTCTGGACACAGGGGTAAAACGATAATTTCGGGTCAAAATGGTGTCCACCGTTGGACCCACTTTGTACCAAAAAATGTGCCAGAATCTATGGTCTCTAAAGTCATCAAACTATATGTCTATAGGTCCGGTTTGATGAGACAAATCCAACCGTATGTCCAAAGTTGGATTCCGGTGGGCCGTGCACAAATTCGCTCGTTGGATCGGGTCGCAGGTCCACAAAAATAGTGTTCCGGTCGACCTTTTCAGATTCGGACCAAACTTGGCATACAGGACCAGAAAAATAATACGGTCCTGTTGGCACAAGTTTCGTCTCGATATGACGGGCATGCAGAAAGTAATTGACAAATATGCAAAAAGTCGATACGATGAATTTTTGACGGATACGCATCAAATTCGTCGCGCACACGCGATCAATTTGAATTCCGTCAATGCCCACACGTCCACAAAGTCGATACGCTTCTTTTGATACTTTCAGTTCGTGACCACGTCGCCCGGATTGACGAGACGGACGGCGTATCGGGACAATTTTTCTAAAAATTCAGTTTTAAAAATCAGTTTTTTCTCCAACTTCACCAACCAATAACTTTATGTACAGTGCATAAAATTTAATTCTACAAAAGGGTTTTAAAGCCCTATAGGTTGTCTACAAGTCTTTTCAAACCGATTTTGAAAACTCGCAACACACTGGTCGCAAATCGGCCACAAAGTTGGGGTTTCGGGACAATTTCTAACGTCCAATAAATCAAGTTTTTTTTCGATTTTGGAACTCGTTTTTTGTCTCACATGATGCGAATCGGCACGAACTATAGATGTAAAGGGGGGGAGGCGCTCGAATTTGTTGTTGCTGCCTTTACAAAAGTTGTGTGTGTGCGTTTGTTTTGTTTGATTCTTTTTTTCTTTTCTTCCTTTATATATATATATATATATATTTTTTCTTCCTTTATATATATATATATATATATATATATATATATATATATATATATATATACATGTACATATACATATATATGTACATGTACATATACATATACATATACATATACATGTACATATACATATATATAAAAAAAAAATTTACATATACATATACATATACATATACATATATACACACACATACATATATATATACATATATACACACATATACATACATACATACATACATACATACATACATACATACACACATACATATATTTACACATATACGTATATTTCATTTATATAAAATAAACCCATTAATACTCCCCTTTATACAAATATATATATATATATATATATATATATATATATATATATATATATATATATATATATTTTTATATATATATATATATATATATATATATATATATATATATATATATATATATATATATATATATATATATATATTAGAATTTATTTATAAACAAAAACTAAATATTTTATTTTATATATTTATTAAATATATTAAAGCTTTTATAAATAAAAACTCTATCAATAAAATACCTATTTAACTAATAATATAAAAATACTAACAATAATATTAAAATAATATTAAAATAATGAAATAATGTAAATGACCATATTAGTCCTATTCAGAAAAGTGGGGGTGACAAATCTACCCTCCTAAAAAAATTCCGTCGTCGAAATTAGAGCAAACTAGCACAATAACAGTAGCAAGAACAAAGAAAAAAAATATCTCAAGGCTCCAAGAGATAAGGGTAACGCTCCCGCATCTCGTCCTCCCTCTCCCAGGTAGACTCTCCCGGAGAGTGATGCCTCCATGCGACACGAACCAAAGGAATAACTTGGTTCCAGAGCACCTTCTCACGACGATCCAGAATCTCAACAGGCTGCTCTGGATAGCGGAGAGTAGGCCCCACCTCTAACTCGGAGTGATCCAATACGTGACTAGGGTCTGTCACATACCGCCTCAACTGCGACACATGGAACACGTTATGGACTCCTTCGAGCGTAGGCGGCAAGTCTAGTCGATAGGCCACTGCACCGACCCTTCCAAGAATAGTAAAAGGTCCGATGAAGCGTGGACTAAGCTTTCCGTCTCGGCCAAAACGAATCGTGCCCCGTGTCGGAGAAATCCTCAAAAACACCATATCGCCAACCTAGACACAAGATAAGACTCAATACAAGACCCTAAAGCAATAATCACAAACAAGCACAAACAAAAAAACTTATACTAACCTCGAACTCAAACGGTCTCCGGTGGCTATCGGCCCAATGTCGCTGTCTATCCTGAGCCACCCGAAGTCTATCCCTGATCAACTTAACCTTCTCTGCTGCATCCACCACCATCTCTGGGCCAAGCAAAACTCTCTCACCGACATCGTTCCATGACAAAGGAGTGTGACATCTCCGTCCGTATAGAGCCTCAAATGGTGACATCTCTATACTGGCCTGATAGCTATTATTGTAAGCAAACTCCACCAGATGAAGATGGTCCTCCCAAGATCCCCCAAAATCTAATACATAAGTACGAAGCATATCCTCGAGTGTCTGGATGGTCCTCTCTGACTATCCGTCTGTCTGGGGGTGATACGCGGTACTGAACTTGAGCTGGGTGCCCAAGCTAGTATGCAAACTCCTCCAGAAGTAGAAAGTAAAATGACTATCCCGATCCGAGACTATGCTCATCGGAACTCCGTGTAATCTGACTATCTGCCGCACATACATCTTTGTTAGCTTCTCCGTAGATAGTCCCACCTTGAAAGGCAAAAAGTGGGCCGATTTGGTCAATATATTAACGATGACCCAAATTACATCTTTCCTTCCCGAAGATCGTGGAAGTCCAGATACAAAGTCCATAATGATGTGCTCCCACTTCCACTCTGGAATGGGTAGTAGCTAAAGCAGACCACCTGGCCTCTGCCTCTCGGCTTTCACCTGCTGGCACACTAAGCATCGAGATACAAACTGAGCTACCTCTCTCTTCATGCCATACCACCATACGTGCTCCTTCAGGTCTCTATACATTTTGTTGGCTCCAGGACGCATAGAGTACTGGGAACGATGCGCTTCCTACAGAATCTCCTTCCGAAGCTCTCCACTTGAAAGGGACAATCTAGTACCGTGCCTCAGCGACCCATCTTCGGCTATCGAGAAATCGTCTAGCAATCCGGCCTGTACCTGCTCCCTGATGCTTCTCAAGGTCACGTCATTAAACTGTACTGATCTGACTCTGTCCATCAACGCAGACTGAATCTGTAAACCCTACATCTGAACCTCCATACCCGGAACGATCACCTTGATACCCAAACTATCCAGATTGGCCAATAGATGACGATCTGCCGTCAAATACATAGCGACTGGATACCTGCTCAAGGCATCTGCAACTACGTTAGCCTTTCCTGGATGGTACTGTAAGGAGATATCGAAGTCCTTCATCAGCTCAAGCCAGCGCCTCTGCCTCATGTTCAATTCCTTCTGGGTGAACACGTACTTTAAGCTCTTTTGATCCGTGAAGATCTCAACTTGTTCTCCATACATGTAGTGCTTCCACAGCTTCAAAGCAAAGATAACAGCTGCCAACTCCAGATCATGGGTAGGGTAGTTCTTCTCATGAGGACGTAACTGCTTGGATGCATAGGTAATCACCTTTCTATGCTGCTGAAGAACGCAACCCAAGCCCTTCCCAGAAGCGTTACTGTAGTTCGTGAAACCACCAGTCCCAGATGGCAACGTCAAGATAGGAGCTGTAGTCAACCTCTTCTTCACCTCATCAAAAGCAGTCTGACACTCCTCGGTCCAGACGAACTCCATGTCTTTCCTGGTGAGTCTAGTCATCGGCTCTGTAATCCGAGAGAAGTCCTGAACGAACTTTCGATAATAGCCTGCCAGACCCAAAAAGCTCCGAATCTCGACGACTGAGCTCGGTGTGGACCAAGACTCAACGGCTGAAATTTTCTTCGGGTCCACTGAGATCTCGTGCTCGGTCACAACATGACCCAAGAACTCTACCTTCTCCAGGAAAAATTCGTACTTCGACAGCTTCCCATACAGCTGCTTCTTCCTTAGAGTCTCTAGCATAATCCGCAGATGCTCCTCGTGCTCCTCCGATGTCTTCGAGTAGATCAAGATGTGATCTATGAAGACCACCACGAACTTGTCAAAGTACTGATGGAATACCTTGTTCATCAAGTTTATGAATACCGCTGGGGCATTGGTCAACCCAAATGGCATAACAGTAAACTCATACTGGGCATACCGAGTCCGAAATACCGTCTTCGGAATATCCTCCTTCTTCACCTTTAGCTGATGGTAACCGGACCTCAAGTCTATCTTCGAGAATACCTTCGCGCCGCTCAACTGATCGAACAAGTCGTCAATACTCGGCAACATGTATTTATTCTTGATAGTGAGATTGTTGAGCGCTCTGTAGTCGACACACATGCATACCGTTCCATCCTTTTTTGGTACAAACAAAACAGGTACGCTCCAAGGTGAAGAACTGGATCGGATGAATCCCTTGTCCTGCAGTTTGTCGACTTGCTTCTTCAGCTCTGCCAACTCGCTATTGCTGATCCTATAGACATGCTATGAGACAGGCTCAGCGCTCGACACCAAGTCTATAGCGAACTCAACATCCCTGTCTGGCGGCATTCCCGACAATTCATCAGAAAAAACATCCAAGAATCCTGCTATCAATGGATAGGGCAATTCCTGCCTCGTCAACATAGCTCCACAGAAACCATCTCCTGGCACAGCTGCTCCTCTGGAGAACTCAAACTCTGGCTCTCCCGGCGGTCTAAACAAAACTCTGACTCCTCTACAGTCTATACTAGCATGGTGTCTGCTCAACCAATCCATACCGAGTACCGTATTGTAGCTCGGAAAGAGCACTACGAGCAAAGATGCACTCAAATCCCGGCCTTCCAGTGTAACTCTTCGCCCCTTGCAAATATTATTGACCAGGATAATGCCTCCCCTGGTCATAATCTTGCAAGTCCTACTCAGTGGTTCAGCAATAATATTGTGTCTAAGTACAAAAGAGGCAGATACAAAACTATGTATAGCACTAGAGTCAAACAAAGCTAATACAGGAAATGAATCGAGTAGAATAGAACCTGCCACCACATCTGCTATGGGCTCAGCCTCTTCGACCGTCGGTGCGAATGCCCTAACCTGAGCTGATCCCCTCTGATGCTGGGCAAAATGCTGTTGCTGGGTCAGAAGTGGCGGACCCCACGTTGAACAGCTGGTCCTACTGGAGCTCTAGCAGGAGGTGCTCTGACCTGACCTCTCCGAGCTCGACGAGTAGGACAATCTCTCAATTGGTGGTCGGGCACTCCACAGAATAGACAAACGTACAACCTCTTCTTGCAGACCTCTCGGGTGTGCCCCGGCTTCCCACAAAAAGCACACTATAGAATCTACTTCTGTCCCTGCTGATGTTGTGCACGTGCTGGTGCCTGGTGCTGCTGATGCTGCTACTGGTGGAACGGCCTCTGCTGAGTCTGAGGTCACTTGGCCGGTCCTGTACTGGAACCAGCACCCATAGCATCACTACTCCTCTTGGGCCTGAGACCCAAATCCTCCTCTACAATCAGAGAATCCATCAGAATGTCCTCAAAGGTCGCAGTACGACGCCCAGACGTACGAGATCTGACGACGTGGTTCAGGCCCCTACTGAACTTGCGGGCCTTCTCTCCAACATCCTGAACCATGCCCGGGGCGAACCGGCTCAGACGGAGGGTCTGTGCGGTACTCGTCCATAGACATATTCCCTTGCACAAGTCCCATAAACTAGCCTTCCAGTACACTAAGAGCCACATCATGAAAGAATTTCTCCTTGAATAGCTTCTTGAAGTTCTTCCATGTCAAGCATGTCACTGTCACATGAGGGTCTGTGCGGTACCAAGTCAGAGCGATATCAAAGAACTGACTCGCTGCTGCTGACACCCATAGTCCCTCCGGAAGCTGTGCTAACCCCAGGCTCCGCTCAACATCCTCTAGCCAATCATTGGCATACAAGATCCCTTCTGTTTCCTAGAATTCTCGAGGAAACATATTCTTGAAATCTATCACGGAGCCAGGTTTTGCCTGCTGCTGCTATGGTTGCTGGGCTGGAGCACCCTGAGTCTGAACTGCAGTCACCTTCTCTACAGCGGCGAGCACTAGCTGGTGCACATTCTCCATGCTCTGCCTCAAAATCTTTGTCTGCCGCTGTGAAGCCTCAGCCTACGTTCGCTGCACCTCCATCATCTACTGGAGGAGCACGAACATCTGAGTAGCATCAATCGACAATACAGGTGGAGGTAGAAGAGTCTCAGGCTGAACAGGTACAGTCCTTGGGACTTGTGGAGGAAGACCCCCCGGTACTGTTGTCGCTACCTCTGGAACGGCAGGGACAGTAGGGTCAATCTTCTGATCTGCAGCTCTCTCAGTCAGAAAAATAGGTTACGAGGGATCGGACCTCTCCGGTACTGCACTGGATCCAACTGCCTGAGCTCGAGTCACTGTCATCCTGGAGACAGATTCAAGCAAGGAAATCAATATGGCACATGATATGATATCGTCAAGGAAGGACAATTTATTTCGAAATGCAAGAAGAGTTTGCCATGGAAATCAAAAGATTGGAGTTTTTCTAATAAGTGATTGAGTAACTCCTATCATAACCTAAAATCTATATCCTACAGCAGGCTCGTAAGTAGCACTCTAAGTCGAGCACCATTATGAAATCGTACTAGTTGCGACTCGGACCTGCATGGGCCACCATAAAAATGTGTCATGACCCGCACCCTGTTTAGGGGCACGAACACGTGGGTACGTCCAGCATACGTCGCAGTATCGGCGGTAGAACGCTGTAATGGTCATCTAGAATATATAGAATCTAAGGCACAAGAATATAAACTGTCATCTCCGCACGGAGGAATATAACCAAAACTCAATCACATAATCTAAGGAAGATAAGCACGATGATAAAGATAAAGATAAAAATGAGATAAATAGTCTGAAACAAAGCTGAGTCACAATCACAAGTTCAGAAGCCAAGACATAAAACAATATCCCAAAATAAATACTACAAGTCTCAAAGTATCAAACTGGAATGTAATCAAGACAAAATCTAGGTAAACTAGGTCACTACTGGCGGTACATCCTCTACGAACACCGGGTCCACAGGCTGGTCCTGGTCGTAGGCTCTATCTATGCCAAATCCGTAGTAGGTCGGGCAATCTGCATCTAAATCCTCTAAAAAACAACAGGGGTTATCATGTCAGGATATGAGCAAGTACAAACACCAACAGCAGTTCCATGTGAATTGACAAATACTATAAGAGACAATTATAATAAAATACAAGATGAAATGTCAAGACTGAAAGTAAAACAATACAAAAACTGGATATCATGTCATGTGTGAGATATGAAATAAAACTGGAATATAAATAATGGAAAGTAATCTGAGGTATGATGTAAACATAAAAATAAAGTGCCATGAGATATTAGAGCGTTATGTGATCGGCTTGGGTCAAGATCAGGCTATTTCATTTGACCGGCTATGCACAGGTAGTATAATAGTATAGGGATCAGGCCGGCCAAAATGGAAAGCTATGCACAAGTAGTATAAGATCAGGCTACACCCTACGTGTGGTGAGGGCGGAGCTATGCACAAGTAATAAACAAGTAGGGGTAATGATCACATAACCTCTAATAACTCTCCATCCCCGAATAGTAAAATAGATCCAGATATGACATGTTATGACACGGGATTCGAAGAGCAGGGGGCCATCCCACTCCCAAATCGGTGTCTATACAAGTACAGGAAACAATATCGAACAATGTACTCATATACCAGGTAAACCAAAAATGATATCTCATGACGAGATTCAATGTATACTAGTCCGTGTATCCTCATGTCGGGAATCAAGTATAACACTACAACTGAATCAGATATAGTATATATCAAAGCAATAAAAACTATCAGAGAATATACTTGCCTACTTTCCTGAGTTGAGAAAATCGAAACTACAACCCACTCAATGAGCCATGAACGGTCAACTCGCACAACAGTCTCCTAATGCTGAAAAAGACATTACCAACGTTCTCAGAATGGTCAAATTAGCTAGAAATGCCTAACCATAAGTCCAATTCTGGACACAGGGGCAAAACGATAATTTTGGATCAAAATAGTGTCCGCGTTGGACCCACTGTGTACCAAAAAATATGCCAGAATCTATGGTCTCTAAAGTCATCAAACTATATGTCTACAAGTCTAGTTTGACGAGAGGAATCCAACCGTATGTCCAAAGTTGGATTCCGATGGGTCGTGCACAAATTTGCCCATTGGACCGGGTCGCAGGCTCGCCAAAATAGCGTTCCGGTTAACCTTCTCAGAATCGGACCAAACTTGGCATACAGGACCAGAAAAATGATACGGTCCTGTTGGCGTAAGTTTTGTCTCGATATAACGAGCGTGCACAAAGTAATTGACAAATATGCAAAAAGTCGATACGGTGAATTTTTGACGGATACGCATCAAATTCGTCGTGCACACGCGACCAATTTTAATTCTGTCAAAGCACACACATCCACGAAGTCGATACGCACCTTTCGATACTTTCGGTTCGACCAAGTTGCCCTGATTGACGGGACGGACGGCGTATCGGGACAATTTTTCTAAAAATTTAGTTTTAAAAATTAGTTTTTTCTCCAACTTCACCACAATAACTTTCTGTACAGTGCATGAAATTTAATTCTACAAAAAAGTTTTTAAAGCCCTATAGGTTGTCTACAAGTCTCTTCAAACCGATTTTGAAAACTCGCAACACGTTGGTCGCAAATCGGCCACAAAGTTGGAGTTTCGGGGCAGTTTCTAACGTCCAATAAATCAAGTTTTTCTTAATTTTGGAACTTATTTTTCGTCGCACATGATACGAATCGGCACAAACTATTTGAAGAAAATTAAAGTTGTATATGTTGGGATCATACCTGACCAAGTGGTTCGCAAAACGACTGAACGAGGAAGGAGAAATCTATTTCCGAAGTTGGCTCTTTACAGCAGTATTATTGCTGCAAAACTCTGTCCCGCACGAGTTTGACTGGTAATGGGCGGCCGTTCCTGGCAACTAGGGCAGCACGCAGGTAGTCATAAAGGTCGGGGTCCTGGTGTTGACAGCTAGGGTTTGAGTTTTGTAAAAAAAAATAACTCTCTCTCTATATATACGAAATATATAAGGAGGAAAGTTCTGGTTCGGGTTTAAGGCAGTAAAGGGGGGGGAGGCGCTCGGATTTGTTGTTGCTGCCTTTACAAAAGTTGTGTGTGTGTGTGTGCGTTTTTTTGTTTGATTCTTTTTTTCTTTTCTTTCTTTAAACTAAAATAAACCCATTACTATTCTCCCCTTTATATATATATATATATATATATATATATATATATATATATATATATATATAAATCAGGAAAAAAAATATAAATCAGAATATATATATATATATATATTCTAAATATATATATATATATATATATATATATATATATATATATATATATATATATATATATATATATATAAATCAGAATTTATTTATTAACAAAAACTAAATATTTTATTTTATATATTTATTAAATATATTAAAGCTTTTATAAATAAAAACTCTATCAATAAAATACATATTTAACTAATAATATAAAAACACTAACAATAATATTAAAGTAATGTAAATGACCATATTAGTCATATTCAGGAAAGTGGGGGTGACACTCATATGGCTACTACAACAAAGCTGGAACCTGATGAAAGCGGCAAACCAGTTGACTAACGTAAGTACCGAGGTATGATTGGTAGTTTATTGTATTTAATTACTAGTCGTTCCGATATTATGTTCAGCGTGTGCATATGTACTAGATACCAAGCTAACCCTAAAGAATCACACATGACCGCTGTTAAGCGTATCTTTCGATACCTTAAAGGTACAATTACGGTAGGCTTGTGGTATCCCAAAACCACTTTCTTTAAACTAATCGGATATTCCGATGCTGATTTTGCGGGATACAAAGTCGACCGTAAGAGTACCAGCGGCACGTGTCATTTGTTAGGAAAAGCTTTAGTCTCATGGTTTAGTAAAAAATAGAACTCTATTGCACTATCCATAATAGAGGCTGAGTACATTGCAGCTGGTCGTTGTTGTGCTCTGATTCTGTAGATAAAACAAACTCTTGAAGACTAACTTATCTTTTGTGCATATTCCCATTTTTTGTGATAACACTAGTGCCATCAATTTGACTAGGAACCCATTATGTCACTCACGCACGAAACACATTGAAATACGTCACCACTTTCTACATAATCATCAACAACACGGCACCATTAACTTAGAATTTATCGCTACCGATCATCAGCTAGCAGATTTTTTCACCAAACCACTAGCCGAAGAGCGATTCAATTTTCTTCATCGAGAATTAGGGATTTTGGATGAACACGTCATATACTGAATTATCTCTGCGACATTAACTGTCAGTCATATCGTGCTTGATGTCTTGTCTTGGGTACAAGCCAAAAGGGCCCTTCTGTCAACAAGACGTAGAAGCCTAAGCGACACGGTGCACTAGTCTTCGGACTACCGCTAGCCATGATCCAGCCCCTACAGATAACCTGAGGTGATACAACCTGTACTGATTACTTCCTCACAATTATTGTCACCTTGTTAATTTGGTTTATGATCATTGAATTCCACTTATTCCTCATTTAAGACTATATTTATAGCCTTCATTTCCCTTCAGTTGAAATTCTTCTTAATCAAATTGAATTCTGGCCCCAAGGAGGCCAAGTTCGGGTCGAACTCTATCCCCACACAGAGTTCGAGCCGAACTCTGTGTACCTGTTCCAGAACCCTAATTAGCTCTCAGCCCTTCATTTTGTTGATCCAACGACTACGATATGTTGCACACTGCCGGCCCTATCCTTCTTAAACCCAAAAATTGCATCTCCCTCTTCATCTCCACCATTATAAAACCCACTCAAACCTCTCTCTCTCTTCAAATCCTAACCCTAGAATTTTCTCATCTTCAAGCTTTCTCTCCCCACTTCCAAGGAGCAAAGGTTTGAAGTTATTCTCCTTCTTCCTCCACCATTAGTTAAGGTATACCTACTCTTTTTCATCTCCTTTTCAAATCTTTCATCTACTCTTAGTAATGGCTCCTAGATTGTTCAATAGAGGATAAAGAATGAGGAGTGATGGGGCATCTTCATCAAATCCTCAACCTCCTTCTCCTTCTCCTCCTCGCATTCATCCCCTATTTAATCCACCTCCACTACCCTCCCCTAACACCTACAATGAGCTCATCTTTGTCTCATTGGAAGCCTCCAATGAGTGGTATACGGATTTTTGCTCTCGTAGTGTGTACCCCGGTCATCCAATCATCTTTACCATTTTTTTGATATATGACGTTGTTTCACGATTTGTGTATAGACGAACTTGTGGCCACCTCATCTCTAGTTTACCTTTCGGCCAAACAAATATTTTATTGTAACATGACTTTTGACAACACGCGCATTTACTCCCGTGTCGTCGGCATAAACATTTCTTTCGATGATTTCGACCTTGCCGAATATCTCGACATACCAGAACCAAACACATGGGAGAAACTTATTGATGCCCGACGATTTCACTTTCCGGAAGGCACGTCTCTTGAGAGCTTCAAGGACGACTTGTGCACTCCCAACACACGTCCTCGCAAGCACCTTTCCAAATATCTCAACCCATTTTTTTACAAACTTTATAGTATCATCGTTTCCACCTTTCTGCCCAAAGCGGGATCAACCGATGAAGTGACCTATCTTGAGATCTCGGCCCGTTATCACATGCACTTCCAAATTCCTTTCAACATCCTTCACACGATGATGGACTACATGATTCGTGCAAGACAAAAGCCTCGATCCTTGATTTGTGCTATATATCTACCAATGATATTTCATGCTTTTCATATTCCTCTTGAAGAGTGTCCATTTCTTCCTGCTCCTGCGTTTCTGACCAAGGCACGAAGAACTCTTACTGCTATCGCTCCTCTTGCTGAGCCTGAGTCTTCCGACTCAGATGCCCTAGATGCTCCTGTAGCTCCTGAGCCCGAGCCGCCTGCTACCCTTGACTCTATTCAGGAGATGTTGCATGATCGCTTCCGGTTGGAAGACGACTGCTGGACCTAGCTGGATTATCATACCAGTTTGCAGATGAGTGTCATCAGCAACTCGCTGCACGACATCCAGTATTGTATGACTCAGCATCCAACTATACCATTCCCTGTGGGGCGGGACCCTTCTCGCAAAGGTTACCGTATCGACGACCCCTGGGTCATACGGTATCTGGACCCGAACGCAGCATTTGTTGATCCTTGTTGTTTCGACACTGATCCTTTTGATACTGCTGGATCGTCTCGCGCTCCGTGATAGGTGTCTCTGCTGCTGCTGCTGATGATCTTTCTCAATTTTTTTGTTTTAGTGGTTATATATTTCATTCTATTTTTTATTCCTGTATGAGTGCACTTTCAGTTTGTTTGGATTTTCTAGTTAAAACTGCTGGTTGTTCTATTACGTTTGAGTTATAACTGTGTGCTTGTAATATTATCCATCCTCTGTTTTTTTTTGGGATTACATATACTTGATAAATGCCAAAAGGGGGAGATATATATTTGATAGGTGACTTGTATGCGTTCATGATAAAATATTATGCATCATATTGTGTTTGGAAAAGATACCATATCTCAGGATAGGACACATTGGACTACGGGGGAGCTACTGTTATGGGGGAGCTACTACATCTCATATCCGCATATAACTTCCCTCAACATGTGTCCAGGTATGAACATTGGATATACAAATATTATTTTTTCAATTATCAATATGGAGGAGATTGTTGACCCAAACTGGATCACAGTCAACCAAATATTGATAACTTAACAATATGATACTTGTCATGATTCAATATGACACATCAAGTCAGAACTCGATACAAGATGGATATCGTCAAATCTTCTGCAGCATACTCATAGTCTGAGTCTGTATCATTTTATCTTTATTGAGTCTAGAATGATATAAGCTGACGTAGCACTGAGTACTTTTGGCTTAGATCACTTATCCCTAAAACTACATCAAAGAAGCCCAAGCTCCACCAAGCCAAACAAAGTCCAAAGGCCCAAAGGCCATTCTGCCACCTAGGAGGCAGAGTTCGGGCTGAACTCTACCCCCACACAGAATTCGGACCGAACTCTGTCCCCTGATTTCCAGGAACTAATTTTTAGGGTTTCCAGTTGCTAGCTGGTACAACGGCCATATTTTTTAATTTTGAGGATAGAATTCTGGCCGAATTCTGCCTTCCAAACTAGTATATATAGGACATAATTTCAACCATTTTCATCCATCTTATAATCTCATCTTCTCTTCTCCTGTAGCCTCATACAAGCCAAAACATTTCCATCTACTAAACAAGCTTCCTAATCCTAAAAGTGCTCAGTGTTATTCAGTTAGAAGTTTGTGCAAGAGTTAGGTAAAGTTGCTTGGAAAATTCCAAGTGTCGTCCCAGTGATCTTTGTAAGAAGTTGACGTGCTCTTCTGAGTAAAGGTACGTGGTATAACTACTATTTCACAAATAGTAGATTTCAATCCTGAGCAAGAGTTCACAGGCCTGGACTAGTCCTCCACAAGTGAAACCAGGTTAAAACTGTTGTGTTTGCGTATGCTCTCTTGATCTTTATTATTTATGTATTCAATTCTCTGATTATATTCTGTTTGTGATAGAGTTAAATTTTATTTGGATATTTCCAACACAAGCTCTATTCACCCTCGACCCCCTCTAGAGTTGCCTACACATTCTTCAGTTTCTACTTATTTTTATCTACTCTTCCTTGATCCGTTGTTAAAATTGATTTCCTAGTGTTCATTGTTGACTTTGATTTTGTATTGAGATAAATTTTTATGGATTGATTTAAGGTATATTCTGATAATATATTTGATGAGGACAGTAAGAAAGGTAAATATCTGCTTTAGTTATGTAGTCTAGAGTTTATCGTAGCCATACTAGCTAGCAACACAAGGACATAGAGCCTAATTTTGGTGATAATTATCTTAGTTCTGAAATTTAGATTTTCTCGCAGCCACACCAGTTGGCATGGTAAGAATTCTAGATAACATGATTATAGGGTATATACCTTAGTTATGGACTCTATCGTTTATTGCAGCTATGCTTACTGGCGTGGCGAAACTCCTAGGTAACATGATTTCGGATGGACTTGTATGGTTATCAAAGCATATCTTAACTTGCTTCACTCTGTTAGGACCAGATGAGCAGGAACAAATTTTTATTATTATTTCTTTGTCTTACGATTATTTTTTCGTCTTAACTAACTCTATCCTAATTACATCGATCAACTATCTCGTATCTACTCCTGTTAGTTACACTTTGAAATATTTGAATTCTCATATATCTTTACCTTGGAAAGGTCGAGGAAGTATCGAAATCATCTAGCTTGGAAGGAACGAAAATTGTCATCAAGTGCCGATCTTGGTAGGAATATAAAATATTGGACATTGATATAGAATTTTGGGATAAAAAAAATAACCGAGATTAGAAACAAGAATAGACCGGTAGCATCAGTGTGGAAACACTAGAGAGTTATTTTGGGTATGGATTATTTTTAAAAGAACGTAGGAGAATTTCGAGTTAGAAAGGCAGTAGAATATATATTAATGGTTAGAACGGTAATAATTCGTAGATGTATTTTAGAACTGATAAGGATATTCGAGGTCGACTTGGTTTTTGAAAATCGGGATATTTTTAGGTTACTAATTCTTAAGATATTTCATATTGAATTAAGGCTATGAAACCAAACTTAGGAATTTAAATAATGGAGAAGAGATTTTTAACCGTATGCGATGATGATACAAAATTGAATAAAGATTGGTAAGAGAATGACTAGGAACAGGAAAAACACAAAATCTTTGAGTTGTAGGAAACTCTTAGAGATTTTGTGAGAGTTCAAAATTTAATAAGGATAATGTTTGAAGGTATAAGTTGAAGGAATTGTGAAAGCTAATTTTTATAATAAAGGATAAATTTTATATGGTAGTAGTGACATTAGACTTGAGTAATACAAGATTATCAATCGGAACAATGATTAAGGATTTATAAGCATTGATTCAGGAATTTTGGATCCAGGTTAAAGACAAGACGAAGGAATTTGGATTTCAGAATGACTAAGTGGAGAAAGAACTGCAAAATTAGGGAGAGTAGAAGAAATGAGGAGTTCTAACAAGAGCATTCTTCATAGGTAGTGCCTTTGGAATTAAGGTCAAGCCTATGGTACTTATAAAAGGGTTTAATCTTCATGACTAAAGATTTGATTTTGGTAATGGCCATATAAGAGTTGATTTTCATGATTAAGGATTATGTTTAGACTGGCGAGATAAATGTATAATTGGCAATTGATGATCAGATAAACTTGGTAGAAGTGGAGTAAGATGATTTGACTTCCTCCTGCAATTCTATATTTGATTTTATTATCATAGTAAAAGAGATTGACTTTCTATCCCGAAATCGTTCCTTAAAAATTTCAATATCGCTAAATCTCCGATCCTATTGAGCATGACCAATCGATCTTTAGTCAACTTCTTCATTGTGCCAAGGTTTTTGATTCTTGACCATACTCGAGTAATTTAAATTCAGTCATGACTGGATTGCCATCAATTTATTGCCCGTGTTCAGACTTCGATTTTGTTACATCGTGCCTAATCCTGTTCTAATCAAGAATGGATTGACTTATTTTGGATCGTGTCAAAACCTAAACTTTTGATCGTGATTAAATTTTGATGCCTCTGACACTCGTGCCTAAACTCTTTTCTGACCATGATTTGATTTTCTGATTATATCTAAATTCCTTGTGATTAGTCTTGCCTAGATGACCTGGCAAGACTAGACGAATTTGAATCCCATGATCGTGATTTTAACGACGATAACTATACGTACTGATTTTACCTCTGAATCGTGACTAAAATTTTGGTCCTTGATCACAATTATCCGATCTGGTTATGAACCATGTCAAGTTAGAATTTAAAATTTGATCATGTCTGGATAAATTTTCCATCGTGCCTAAATTTTGATTCTCTAGTCACTCGTGCTCATAAAATTTTCGTCGCTCTATTCTAAATCGTGCCTAAGTGGTTAGTCATTCCAAAAATTTTGAACACGTCCGAGCCTTCATTTCACTCGTGACCAAATGGTTTGATCCTTGGTCATTGATCATGCTAAACATTTTATTATTCCTAACGATGTCCAATCGCGTCGTTTTCTTATTTGAACGTGCCTATATAACCTTGAATCTAACCTTATCGAGCCTAGATCATCTTGATCATTCTATACTTAGACCTGATTCTAACCTTATAGTAACTGAACAATTTTGATTCTCCTAGTCGCGACTTCGTGCTTAAATAACTTGAAATTATTCTAAATTGTGTTTAAAACCATGATCCTCGGTCACGACTATATGATTGATTAGTCGTGCCAGAATTTAGACTTTGATTTTGTCTGAGCATTTTTTTATTCCTGGCGAAAATTCGTTACTGTAGACACTCGTGCTTAGGTTCCATCCCTAGACATGCCTAAGTTTAGGTTTTCGTAATCTTATCCTAGATCGTGCCAAGAGAATTTAGATAATTTCAAATTGTAATCACGTCGAAGCTCAGATCGTATTTCATGACTTAATTAATTATACTCATTAAATTTTCGATCGTGCCTATAAGACCTCGATTTCAAATTTTGATTGTGCCTAAAATTTTATAATGATCATTACTAAGTTTTGACATTGATCGTGCCTGTGCGACTTTGAACATGATTTTCATCAAACCTAAACTACTGATCATTCCATGCTTGAATTTCGTTTCTACCTTCGATTCTCCTAGTCGTGATTGAGATCGTGCCTCAATGACTTAAGTTATTTCTAAATCGTGCACATAGTTTTGTTCATATCACGAATCCATCGTGCCAAAATTACTAGTCGTGCATAAATAATTTTGAATTGATTATCATTAGTCGTACCTAAGTAATTTTAAATTGATTATCTTGATCGTGCCAAGTCTTCATTCTTTGATCGTGCCTAAGGCACTGACAAAACTCTCTATCATGTTTTGATCCCTCCATCAATCTTAATTTCGAGGACGAAATTTCTTTAAGGAGGGAAGATTTGAAACCTCCGTTAACCGATTTATTGGACTTTTCAAAAAAAATTTATTTTTCAAATCTCTAAATTTTTTGAATCTTTGAAAATCATGAATACGATATATTTTTCGATCGTAATTCGCTAGCGATATTTTGTTGGGCTATTGATTTGTAAAACTATTATATATGAGATTTTTATCGTAATATATTTTCTAATTATTTCCTTGAAAATATATAAGTTATAAATATTTATTTTCATATAAAAAAATATTAGTGAGATTATGTTTTGAAAATAGAAATATTATTATTATTAATTATTCTAGCCTTAAAGGTTTTCGATCATTGTAGGTTATTCATTTTCTCCATTGTATCGGCCTAAGACCATTTTGGTCCTAATCCTAGCCTACCAAGTTAGACTTGAATCGTGGACTAGCTTCTTGAGTTTGCGTAGGGATTTATAGTGCTAGCTAAATTGTAATTAGATAGAGATTATTAGTATTAATTAATTACTTAAAAGCTAGTAATTAGTTTAGTACTAATTAAATTAAACGGATATTAATAATGTTAGCGGTTACCAATTAGCAGTTAGTGGTTAGTGTTAGGGGTTAGCATTTTTCATTATTTTTTTCTACCTATTACATTTATATTTTTAGGGTTTCCCTCCCACTACCCTATACATATATTGTACAACCTCCAATGTTACAATAAACATCATTCCTAAACCTACTTTCAGCAGCAGCTGCAAACCCATCTCCTGTAGCAAATCTTGACCCCCTTGTGGCCTGTGGCCGAGCCACCACCATTTCCTCCAACCCTTTTTGTCACGCCCCGATTCCGTAGAATTGATAGTCGTCCCCCGGGCGTGATGCCGTGCGAACCTAAATTGCGATCGCACAAGGCACATTCATAAGGCTATCCGAAACACTACATTAAGTTAGAGTACGCAGAAAAATTGATTGACACATTTGAAATAGAAGTAGACTTTTTCATTGATAACAAAACTTCATTTACATTGACTTCATTACAATCATTGCCGCACGGGCTACAACATGACTCGACTTACAAAACGAACGCCGATGAGACAGTCGTTCCATACATTACATCTCTTTTTACAAGCAAAAACTATTACGCTTTCTACCTGGGATTGAGGGAAGCCGAGCCGCCATCTATTCTTATTTGTACTGAGTGCGGAGTCTTCAAAAGGATTTCAGAAACACAAGCCTTCACACGCGGACGAGGCTTCAAAGGGTTCACTTCGCCTTGAGCTTTCAAGTGGCACGCCCTTCGTAGTTCGGGGTACCTGCGTGGAGAGCGAGGATCAGTACATTACACTTTATACTGGTACGTGGCAAGTTAAGTTCCAAGCTCTCATTTGGTTGATGAGTTTATATGACTTAGAGTATGAATGTTTCTAACCATCCTAATGAATTTCAAACAAGCATATGACAAGCATAATAAAATTTTACGTTGAAACTTACCCCCGGCGGGCCATGCCGCGCCTTATGAAACTTACCATGTTCTTCCCTGTCAATTGTTATCATTTACATACCAAGTGCAATATTGCGTGTGATTGGCCACTGGCATGACAAGCCATCCTGGACTATAGCTTTGTTAGCCGGGGCCCTTGCAGCGCAAGTAGCGAGCCCCGCTGCAAGTCCCCACTTAACCCGTGCTATCATCCAGCACAGCTATACCGTATTTCCTCCTAGGCCGAGTCGGTCCCGTGGCCGTGGGTTGTCGCTCGAGGAAACTCTCCCTTGTCGACAAGTTGTCCAATGACCGAGTTAAGACATTATTCAGTTGTTAAGGTATTGCCTACGTTCACTTTGAATCTTGACCATTTTACCATGCCCGTGCCTCTGCATTCAATCTTTCCTCCACAACAACACTATCGATTTACTTAAGAAGGGGTCGAGAAGAGGAGGGTCAGCCACTCACCTTGAGTTTACTTCGGCGAGAGAACTTGTTGGCCGCGCTAGACGTCGCCTATGCGATTACCTAAAATTGCACAAGCAACCGATTAGAACACTGCATTATTCAAGGAGTTCGATAGAAAATGTGAGTTCAAAATGCAAGCCATGAAAACCATCAAAAACATCCACGAAAACGTATTCAGAAAACAAAGCCAAACCAACGCAAGCGGCGTGAAAAGCAGAGCAATGGGAGGTCTCTCCCGACTCAGCCGCAGAGTCAATCCTCGAGGCGCAACCCGCTGAATATGGGACTTGGTTCCGAAGAAGACATTCCATAACGAGGAATGGATCTTAATTCAACCGTTCCCGTTCGATCACTCGGTCGATCCCGACCTATCGGTCCCGACCGAATCGATAGCGATAGTGTTTTTTCTCGTACACCCCGTGGACAAGTACAGGGCACGATGTAGGGACGGGGCACTACACCATAACCAACTAAGAAAAAGTTTCGTCCTCGAAACTTAAAATAGAACCTACCTCTACGAGAACAATGAAGGGAACTTTTCCTTTATTTCTGACTCAAGCTCCCACGTCGACTCTTCGACCGAGTGGTTTCTCCAGAGGACGCAGACGGGGGGAATAGCACGGTTGCGAAGAAGTTTATCCTTGCGCTCCAAGATTTGTACCGACTCTTCGACATATGACAAGTCCGCCTTCAGGTCCAGCTTACCCAAATCCACAATATGGCTCGGATCATGCACGTACTTCCGTAATTGCGATACGTGGAAGACGTCATGTACCTCTGACAACGCAGGCGGCAAGACGATTTGGTAAGCTACCGGGGCGACTCGATTTAATATTTCAAATGGGCCAACATATCTTGGGCTCAATTTCCCCTTCGCATCGAACCTGGAAACTCCCCGTATGGGCATCACTTTC
Source organism: Iris pallida (assembly GCA_029216955.1). Classification (NCBI taxonomy): domain Eukaryota; kingdom Viridiplantae; phylum Streptophyta; class Magnoliopsida; order Asparagales; family Iridaceae; genus Iris; species Iris pallida. The sequence continues at coordinate 26,580,800 of JANAVB010043419.1, read as the reverse complement.
AAGAATACATGGTCGCCTTCCGAGAACTCGAGGGGGCATCGGTGCTTGTCCGTATAGCTTTTCTGCCGACTTTGTGCTATTTTCAATCTCTCTCGTATTAACTTGACCTTCAACACGGTCTGCTCCACCAGCTCCGGACCAAGTATCTGCCGTTCTTCGACTTCATTCCAGCAAATGGGCGATCTGCACTTCCGGCCGTACAAAGCTTCATACGGCGCCATTTGGATGCTGGACTGATAGCTGTTGTTGTATGCAAACTCGGCCAGCGGTAGATGGACGTCCCAACTTAACTTCAAGTCGATCGCACAAAGTCGTAACATGTCTTCGAGAATTTGGTTCACCCGCTCTGTTTGGCCGTCAGTCTGAGGATGATAAGCTGAGCTGAACTTCAACTTGGTCCCCAGTGCTAAATGTAGACTACTCCAGAAGCGTGCTACGAACCGTCCATCCCGATCAGAGACGATAGAAACTGGGACCCCGTGCAGTCGAACTATTTCATCAAGGTATATCTGAGCAAGGCGGTCGACGCTCCAAGTAACTTTGATGGCGATAAAGTGAGCTGACTTGGTTAGTCGATCGACGATGACCCAGACGGCATCATTTTTCTGCGGCGTCCTCGGCAAGCCAACAACGAAGTCCATAGTGATGTGATCCCATTTCCACTCTGGAATGGCGAGGTTCTATATCTCTCCACCCGATCGCTGGTGCTCGACTTTGACTTGCTGACAGGCCATACATTTTGACACAAAGAGCACTACGTCCCTCTTCATGCCGTGCTACCAAAAGACAACACGGAGGTCCTTATACATCTTGGTGCTGCCAGGATGCAAGGAATATTTTGCATAATGCACCTCCGACATTATCGCCTTTCTAAGTTCTGCGTCGTCCGGTACGTATAGCCGTCCCTTCACGCACAACACTTCCGACTCGTCCTCTGTAAAGTCGGACACTTTTCTTGTCGATATCAGCTTCTGTATCTTCTCCAGGTATAGGTCGTCCTTCTGTGCAGACTAGATCCTCTCCAGTAGGCTCGGTTCCACCCGCAGTTGTGCTAGTTTCACGTCTCTGAAACGAACTCGGAGTTCAATGCCCATTCCTTCCAAGTCATGCAGCAGTCGATCGTTGATGCATAACGAAGCTAAGTACTTTCGGCTCAGCGCATCCGCTAATACATTTCCCTTGCCCGGCGTGTAGTCGATCGATAAGTCATAGTCTTTGATTAGTTCTAGCCATCGCCTCTGCCGCAAATTCAGTTCTTTCTGGGTGAAGAGATACTTGAGACTTTTGTGGTCCATATAAATCCTGCACGCCATGCCATAGAGATAGTGACGCCACAGCTTCAATGCAAACACAATCGCCGCCAATTCTAGGTCATGCGTGGGGTAGTTCTTCTCGTACGGCTTCAACTGCCGGGAAGCAAAAGATATCACCTTATCCCGCTGCATGACCACACACCCCAAGCCCTGGCCAGAAGCATCGGTAAAGATTTGAAATCCTTCCGTCCCTTCAGGAAGAGCAAGTATCGAGGCCGAAAAGAGCCGTTGTTTGAGCTCCTGGAAGGAAGCTTCACAGTCGTCTGACCACTTGAATGCGACTCCTTTCTGGGTGAGGCGAGTCAATGGCGATACGATCTTCGCGAAGTCCTTCACGAAGCGTCGGTAGTATCCCGCCAAGCCTAGGAAGCTACGAATTTCGCTAACTGATGCGGGCCGTTTCCAATCAGCAACTGCCTTGACTTTCTTCGGATCGACTGCGATGCCCGAGGTGGAGATGACGTACCCAAGGAATGAGATGATGTTCAGCCAGAACTCGCACTTGCTCATCTTCGCATACAACCGATTCTCTCGAAGGGTTTGGAGTACCGTCCGCAGATGCTCTGCATGTTGCGCTCGATCCTTCGAGTAGACGAGGATGTCGTCGATGAAGACTACTACGAACTTGTCAACAAACGGACGGAACACCCGATTTATTAGATCCATGAAGACGGCAGGGGCATTTGTCAGACCGAACGGAATTACCAAGAACTCGTAGTGGCCATAACGAGTGTGGAAGGCAGACTTCGGCACATTATCTGGCTTGACTTTGAGTTGGTGATAACCCGATCGCAGATCAATCTTCGAAAACACGGTTGCACCTTGGAGCTGGTCGAACAGGTCGTCGATACGGGGCAGGGGGTATTTGTTTCGGATGGTGGCTTTATTCAGTTCCCGATAGTTGATGCAGAGTCGCATCGATCCATCCTTCTTCTTCACGAATAGCACGGGCGCACCCCACGGCGAGACACTCGAACGGATAAACCCTCTATCAAGTAATTCCTGAAGTTGTGCCTTCAATTCTTTCAATTCTGCAGGAGACATTCTGTACGGAGCCTTTGAGATCGGCCGGGTGTCGTGGAATGTGTCGATGGGGAACTCTATTTCTCGATCGGGCGGCATGTCGGGTAGCTCGTCCGGGAACACGTCTGGGAATTCTGCCACAACGTTGGTCTGACCCACGTTTGCACCATCCTATCGCATGTCTCGAACGGAAGCTAGATAGCCTTCGCACCCGGAATGCAGCATCCGTCGAACAGATATTGCGGAGATCACCATGCAGGTCGGTGACGCCTCACCACACGAGTAGCAGAATTCAGGCACTCCAGGTATACGGAATGTGACCTTCTTTTCAGCACAGTCTATGGTTACGTTGCACGGACCGAGCCAATCCATGCCGAGTATGATGTCGAAGTCCTTCATATCTAGAACTATCGCATCAAGACCGATCTTTTGATCGCCGATACAGATAATCCTGCCGACGCAGGCTAAGTTTGTGAGAATTGGTGCGCCCGAAGGTGTGCTTACGCTAAGGTCGAGATCTAATGATATTACAGAAAATTTATTCTCGGCGGCAAAGTCCGCCGATATGAAAGTATGCGAGGTGCCTGAATCAAACAACACACGAGCAGGTACATTATTGGAATTTAATATACCTGTCACAACAGTGTCGGAAGTATACGCCTCGTCTCGAGTCATGGCAAAGATACGCCCCTGTGCATTAGGGCATCGGGCTTGGTTGTCGGGTTGAGTGGGCTGAGGGGGTCGGGGCGCCTGTCCTCGATTCTTTTGACGGTGTTGTTGTGGTGGTGCGTTGGGATGATTTGGTTTCCGAACAGGGCAATCTCGAAATTGGTGCCCCCTTTGTCCGTAAAAGAAACATCCACCTTCGTGAACACGACAATCATTGGGATGGTGGCCGGGGTTATGACATTTACTGCAAGGAATCGGAGGGGTTTGCCCTCTGTTGCTGCCATTATTTGGACGCTTTGACGCATAGTTGTTTCCTTCCGTATAGCTAGGACGTTTGTGATTGGAGTGGCGCACAACATCGTCAGCACTGGAAGGATACAGGTTCTCAAGACGGAGCGCATGATTCAGAGCCTCGCCCACGGTCTTGTACTCCGGGACCCCGACATGCGCACCGATAGAGTGTCGCAGACCCACTTCGAAACGTCGCACACGGCACTCTTCAGTCGGCAAAAACTGGCCGCAAACTTGGACAACTTGTTGAATTCTGCGGCATACTGTTCTACTGTCCGTCCCCCTTGCTTCAACTGCATGAATTTATTTTCCTTTGCTTGACGAACGGCTGATGGAAGGTACTGGACTTCAAAAGCTTTGCAGAACGTGGCCCAAGAGATCGGCGCGGTGGTGTTGTCCGGTCGAATCACTTGCTTGCGTATGGCCCACCAGTTGTGCACGTTCAACCGTAGTTGAAGTTGTGCGTAGGCGACTTACTTTGATTCTTCAATACAGAGTAGCTCGAAGTGATCTTCCAAATCTTCCAACCAGTCGATTGCCATGGAAGGACCCTCGGTACCGCAGAAGGAAGTGCGGCACGCCTTCTTGAATTCGAACACTTCAAAGTTGTACTTTTTCGGTGCCGCTAGTTGACGCTCGGTCTCCTCCGTGTCGACTTCAATGGGCAAGTAAGAGTACGCAAAAAAATTGATTGACACATTTGAAATAGAAGTAGACTTTTTTATTGATAGTAGGCATGATGGAGGCACGGTGATAGTAGGCATGGTGACGGCAGGCGCAGTTGCAGAATTTTCGTTGGCCATAATTGTCTGGACGATCTGCTGCAGGGTATCCAGCTGCTTTTGTTGAAGTTAAGCATGTGCATCGAAGCGAGCTTCGAACTGGGCCTACCGTTCCTCTACCTGTTGATGTCGGTTCTCGGACTGGTTTCGCTGTGCCTCCATCATGCGCAGCATCCTTTCGATGGTATCGTTAGAAGGTCCGACACGCGGACGATGCAAACTACTAGAGCCGCTTGAAGCTCTCTGTTCTTGCTCGGTCGTGGGTTCCGTCACTTCTGCGATACGAAGGCAAACGCATCAGTCACAATTTATTACGGACTCATTGTATGGAATAACTTATCTCATCGATGCGAGGTCAAAGGTTTGGAACTCTAGACACGAGGCCAATGGATGTAAAGCCGTGCTCTGATATCATTATGTCACGCCCCGATTCTATAGAATCGATAGTCGTCCCCCGGGCGTGATGTCGTGCGAACCTAAATTGCGATCACACAAGGCACATTCATAAGGCTATCCGAAACACAACATCAAGTAAGAGTACGCAAAAAAATTGATTGACACATTTGAAATAGAAGTAGACTTTTTTATTGATAACAAAACTTTATTTACATTGACTTTATTACATTCATTGCCGCGCGGGCTACAACATGACTCGACTTACAAAACGAACGCCGATGAGATAGTCGTTCCATACATAACATCCCTTTTTACACACAAAAACTATTACGCTTTCTACCTGGGATTGAGGGAAGCCGAGCCGCCATCTATTCTTCTTTGTACTGAGTGCGGAGTCTTCAAAAGGATTTCAGAAACACAAGCCTTCACACACGGACGAGGCTTCAAAGGGTTCACTTCGCCTTGAGCTTTCAAGTGGCACGCCCTTCGTAGTTCGGGGTACCTGCGTGGAGAGCGAGGATCAGTACATTATACTTTGTACTGGTGCGTGGCAAGTTAAGTTCCAAGCTCTCATTTGGTTGATGAGTTTATATGACTTAGATTATGAATGTTTCTAACCATCCTAATGAATTTCAAACAAGCATATGACAAGCATAATAAAATTTTACGTTGAAACTTACCTCCGACGGGCCGCGCCGCGCCTTATGAAACTTACCATGTTCTTCCCTGTCAATTGTTATCATTTACATATCAAGTGCAATATTGCGTATCATTGGCAACTGGCATGACAAGCCATTCTGGACTATAGCTTTATTAGCCGGAGCCCTTGCAGCGCAAGTAGTGAGCCCCGCTGCAAGTCCCCGCTTAACCCGTGCTATCATCCTGCACAGCTATACCGTATTTCCTCCTAGGCCGAGTCGGTCCCGTGGCCGCGGGTTGTCGCTCGAGGAAACTCTCCCTTGTCGACAAGTTGTCCAAAGACCGAGTTAAGACATTATTCAGTTGTTAAGGTATTGCCTACGTTCACTTTGAATCTTGACCATTTTACCGTGCCCGTGCCTCTGCATTCAATCTTTCCTCCACAACAACACTATCGATTTACTTAAGAAGGGGTCGAGAAGAGAAGGGTCAGCCACTCACCTTAAGTTTACTTCGGCGAGTGAACTTGTTGGCCGCGCTAGACGTCGCCTACGCAATTACCTAAAATCGCACAAGCAACCGATTAGAACACTGCATTATTCAAGGAGTTCGATAGGAAATGTGAGTTCAAAATGCAAGCCATGAAAACCATCGAAAATATCCACGAAAATGCATTCAAAAAACAAAGCCAAAACCAATGCAAGCGGCGTGAAAAGCAGAGCAACGGGAGGTCTCTTCCGACTCAGCCGCAGAGTCAATCCTCGAGGCACAACCCGCTGAATATGGGACTTAGTTCCGAAGAAGACATTCCATAACGAGGAATGGATCTTAATTCAACAGTTCCCGTTCGATCGACTCGGTCGATCCCGACCTATCGGTCCCGACCGAATCGATAGCGACAATGTTCCTTTCTCACGCACCCCGTAGACAAGTACGGGGCACGATGTAAGGACGGAGCACTACACTTTTGGCCGAGCCAACACCACCATCTTCATCGCCGCCACCTCCCCTGGCTAGCCGGCAACCACCGTTGTGCCACCCGACGAAGCCGCAGACTCCTCCGCAATAACACCACCCAACACCCTGACATTGTTGCCACCTCCACCGGCATGTTTCCCCAAAACCAGTCACCGTGGCCATCCGTCGCCCGCACCACCATCGTTATCACCTACCATCACAGACCAAACGCCAACACCACCCGTACACCTCCAACCTACGCCGTTCATTCCGTCGTCACCATCGACCACCACCACCATCATCGAAAGGTAGAGAGGGAGAGCAGCTAACCTGACCGGCCGTTCGACCCCCGATATGGCTACCGCAGCCTTGCTCCTACCCGACGAGCTTCGAGGCTGGCACCGCCCAGATCCGGCCGCCCCGTAGCATTTTTAGTGCTGACCCGCCGTCCACCGGCGCCTATTCGTCTTCCACCAAGCCTAGCTGCTGACCGCGCGTCTTCCAGCGCCTTGCTCGACCGAGCTTTTTGACTCTGCTCTCCAGAGTCGCCGCTCCGCTGCTCGGACCCCCAGCATCGCGCTCCGGCCGCCCTCCCGCTGTGGGTCCCTTCACTTTCTTCTTTCTCCCCCTCATGTTTTCCTTTCCTCGGTTTCTCTCTCTCTTTCTCTCGATTGTTGAGGAGGTAGATTGATTGTAGGGCCGGAGCTGAGATTCATCAAGGACGATTGGACCCAGTACGAACAAAATATATGGAGGCCTATTCTCATATATAAAAAAATATAATAATAAATTCAAAAATTAAGTTATCCAAAATTAACATCAATTAAGAAAAATCATTCAACTACAATATCTTTCAATTGAAATCATAATAATTCATGTTGTGTCCGTGTTATATCGGACACGTATTGACACGCCCTAGAAACTCCAAATACGCCACGCTCGTATGACCAATTTTAATTTCGTCAAATCACACACGTCCGAAAATACCGTACGCGTGTTTCTATACAATCGATTCGAGTTAGGGTAGTCCGATTTGTTGGAACAACCCTCGATCAACAAATTTTTATATAAAATTATAATTTTGGGAGGCCTACTTTGGCTAATGATTTACTATATTTATAATTTGAATTAACCTACAAAGTTTTAGAGGATTAAATTAGAGTTATAGGAGATCTTACACGTACAATTGTTTTAGGATTTCGTTGAATGAGTGTGGAGATTTGCTCGCACAAAATTTTCGAAAATCCATGCTTACTATGTGCAACAAACTTCTTTGTGCACAACCTTCTTCAGCGGTTGACGGGCGGGCTCGTCGACGGTACTAGAACTTCGGAGTGCTCATGTGGTATTGGCAAAGAGTCCTGAATTGGAGACAAGGTGGTTTGGAATATGTTGACATTTTTTTAAGTGGTAAAGAGTTGGAATTTGTGGGCGTTTTGATAGAGTCAAGGATACATAGGATTTTATTTGAATCATATAAGTTTTAGGATTTCCTATTAAGTCTTAGGATTTTCTATTAATTTTGGATATTCATCTGATTAAGAAATTTTTTGACTTAATTCCTTAATTGGAAATAGTAGAAGCCTTGTTAATTGATTTCTTAATTGGAAACAAATATAGCCTAGTATACATGAGGAGGGCCAATAAATTTATAAATTCATAAGTTAGCTAGTTTAGTATTATAGTATACATAATAAATATACATATACATTTTATAAATTACTTATTCATAATTTTTAAATTATTTACTCATAAGTTTGAAATGTATGGATTTTTTAAATTATGTATCCATAAGTTAGTTTAGTATACATAATACATATACATATAAAAAAATTAGAGGCCTATGAATTCGGGAGGCCTAGTGCGGTCACACCAATTGCACTCCCTCAAAACCGGCCCTGATTGAATGAGTCAGTTATGACTTCTTCTCTCTCTCTCTTCACTGACTAATATTGGAGGGAGAATGTGAGGATTATTGTGAGAATGTTAGAGCATCTCCAACCCTATTGTCTTGTTAAGTATTGTGAGTCTTAGGTGGCTCCTATGTGGCATGAGCCACAAGACAATGTCTTGTTTATGTGGCAAAATTATATCTCAAAAGACAATGAAATAGGAAAACTCTCTTCAATGCAAAAGTATTAAGGAGACTAAAAAGTTTTTTTTCCAACTTCCAAGGCAACTCCTCCACTTCTTCAACTTTTTTATAAATATTTCTATTCATAATTGATGATGTGGAGACAAAGTCATTGTGAAGTGCATTGCCTAGATCTAGACAACCAACTTCACATTCTCCTTGCCATGTCAACTTCATGTTTTATTCTACATTTGCATTGGAGAAGAATTTTTGGAATGAAAGTTTATCATTCCTATGTGGCAACCATTTTTTTCTAAACTCACAATAGGGTTGGAGACGCTCTTAACATTAGGGATTTTGAAATATTGTGAATGGCGACAACCAACTTCTTAATTATTGATGCAAATAATAACTTAGTAATTTTATAAATAGATTAGTTAATGATGGTACTGAGGGTTCAGCAGCTGTCTTAGTAAGCATTAGCTTTCTTTATCATTAATTTTTTCTAATTATATTATTAATATGGTTAAAGAGAAGATATTCAATTATTTTGGGCTGAGGTTGTGTTTTGGACTGAGCCATTTCACTATTGAATTTAATTATTTGGCTGTGTGCTTTTAGTTAGGGCATGAGCCCATTAACAATATTTTTTCTTTATAAATTTTGATTAGTATATATGGTCTGGATTGAGCCCGTTAAGTACTAATACTTTAGAATATTATTTTTGAATAAATATATATGTATTGTTACAAGTAATATTTTTTTTCATCAATATTATTATTATTTTATATTGCCAAAACTGTAATGTTATGTATTATTATTATTATCTTAATGGTGTTGTATTATGTAGCATTTTTCATCCTTGATAGTTAGTAGTATTAGTGTTTTAAAAATAGTATTACTTATTTGGAAATCATATAAAAGTATATAATAATATTTCTAAAATATCATTATCGAGTTTGACCCAAAATCATATTTGACAAGTTGTAGATTTAGTTATAATATTTTTCTATATTTTATAATATATATATATATATATATATATATATATATATATATATATATATATATATATATATAATATGTGTGTGTGTGTGTGTGTGTGTGTGTGTGTGTGTGTGTGTGTGTGTGTGTGTGTGTGTGTTTGTGTGTGTCTAACATCCTTATGATTAATAAAAGTATTGTTTCTAAATATATTATAAATGATTTTAATAGTTATATATGTTGGTGCTTTCTTTACATGGAGAGAGCTTGCTCTCAACATGCCTTGTAAATTTTAGTCCCACATCGGAAATGCACCATGAGTTATCTCAACATATATACTTGGGTGTGTTGTTGAGAGATGCACATGGGGTAGTGACCCTAAGGAGGGAACCATGTGGGTGATTTTACTAGGAGGTAAGAATAAGGCTCCAAGGATTAAGCATTAATGCTTTTGTCATTCTCTTAGATTAATTTCCATTTGGAGCTAAGCCCCAAAAGGGCTTAGCGACTCGGACTCGGGCTCATGGGCTCATGGGCTCATGAGCTCATGAGGCATAATGTGGCATTTTGTTGGCGCATGCGGCCATGCGGTCCATGCGGTCCATGCGGCACATACGGCCCATGCGGCCCATGCGGCCCATGCGGTCCATGCGGCTCATGTGGTCCATGCGGCCCATGCGGCCCATGCGGTCCTTGCGGCCATGAGGCTCATGCGGCTCATGCGGCCAGGCTGCTGCTGCTGCCGCCGCATGGAGGGCTCCGCTGACTGTGCAGATTACAAGTCAGTTATGGTAAGGCTGAATCAATGCGATTAATTCAGATCCTATCGTTGTGGGATTTAAATTAATTTTGTTCCTATCTTTGTGGGATTTGAATTAATCTCGTTGATATCTTTTTGGGATTTGATTCAATCATTCCATAACTGAATAGGCGGCTAGGGTTTCCACCCTCTCTCTATAAATACTCTCTTCTGGCCTCCTTTGTGGTGACTACGAAAAATACAAGTCAGAAAAGGAGAAAGGGAGAGAGAGTTGCTGCCGCCATTGCAAGTCCATCCGAGGAGTCAGAACAGAGGTGACTTCGAGCGTTCCATAAGTTCTTCAAACTTGCTGGTTCCTGGAAGCAGATCGTGTGGGGCGAATCTTGCTTTGAGCAACGGTGTTTTGACACCCCAGCATTGTTCCTCTTCTCATCTCTCTCTAGATTATTATAACTCGTTCTGTCCCAATTGCAACACGTTTGCAAGGAAGAACGAGAGATCTTCTCTTCTTTATTTTCCTCCTCTATGTTGTAATCGGGTTATTTGGTATTTGTATCATCGTAGATCTTTGTTGCATCTGTTTTACCATCTTTGATCAAGCCCCGGGACTAACAATCTCAAAGCAAGATCCGTGTAGATGAAAAACATTAATGCTTTGCTCCTCCAATCGGACTTCTGCAAGTTGGAAAAGTTCGATGGAGAGCATTATCAAGTCTGGAAGAGAAAGGTTTATCTAACTCTTCAACTAAAAGGCTTTGATCATGTTCTGTTGGAGGAAGAACCCTCTGTTCCAGACACTGGATCTACTGCCGCTATCAACGCGGTTACCAAACTCCAGGCCAAATAGAGAAGAAAAAATAGCATCTGCAGGCTTCTCATCCTGAATGCTATGGAGGACTCCCTGGCAGAATCCTACTCGAAGAAGGAACTTGCCAGAGACATATGGGAGTCTGTGGAAAGACTGTATGAAGAAGACAAGAACAGGAGCAAAATGTTTGTGGTTGAAAAATATCATAAATTGCTCTTTGAGGACGAAAAGTCCATGTTGCCACAGGTGAAGGAATTTCTGAAGCTGCGTCAGAAACTGGAAGACGAAGAGATGCCCCTTTCCGACAAGTTTGTCATCGGAGGGATCGTCTCAAAACTTCCTGCTGGATGGAGTACCTTCTATGCAAGGATGCACAGAAAGAAGCTAGACATTAGCTTGGCAGATCTACTTCAAGAGATCCATGTTGAGGACGAGATGCGTTTCCAACATAAGGTGGACACTCTGTCCAAACAGTTGGCTGAAGCCAATCTTGTGCAGACGAGAGATCCCAAGGGGAAGCAGGCGGCTTCTCATCCCAAGAAGAAGGACTTCACTAATCTGAAAGTGAAGGGTCCTTCATTCAAACAACAGAAGACTAAGTCCCACGTGACTTGTTATAATTGTGGCAAGAAAGGCCACTACAAGAGTGAATGCAGATCTAAGCCTAAACAATCAGAGAAAGGTGAGCCTAATAAGGTTTCATTGGTTTCTAACTTTGTTGCTATGATCACACAAGTCACAACTGTGGGCGTTGACTCTGACTGGTGGATAGACACTGGTGCAACTTGCCATGTCTGTTCTGGCAAGGAATGGTTCGTCATGTACCAGCCGATATCTGAGAAGGTTGTCATGGCGAATCAAGCCCAAGCTGAAGTTCTGGGGATCGGGACCGTAGAACTGAAACTCACTTCTGGGAACACTCTGACGCTTCAAGGTGTGAAGCATGTTCCGGCGATTGCCAAGAACCTGATCTCTGGGAGCCTGCTCTGCAACGCAGGCTTGAGGATGGACATCAATGCTGGTCAGATGGTGATGTCCAAAAAAGGAACATACTTCGGGAAGGCTTATCAAACCGAAGGAATGTTTAAAATTCAGCTTGTCAACCAGTTTGATGACATTAATGCAGTTGCATTTTCTTATTATTCTCTTGAGTTGTGGCATAATAGACTAGGACATGTTCATTGTAAAAGAATTAACAAAATGTCTAGTCTAGGACTTATCTCCAAATGTGGGGGTAAGGTGGAGAAGTGTGAAGTGTGTGCTAAGACGAAGATCACAAGGAAACCCTTTCATCGGGTCAATCGAAGCACAGATCTTCTGGAGTTGGTGCACTCCGATATCTGTGACTTCAAACATTTCTCCACAAAGGCCGGGATGAAGTATTTCATAACCTTCATCGACGACTTCTCAAAATACGCGTTCGTCTACTTGCTCAAGTCTAAAGATGAAGCCTTCGAGAAGTTCAGAGAGTTCAGGACCGAAGCTGAACGGCAGACTGGACAACAACTCAAGAGGTTAAGAAGTAATCGAGGTGGGGAGTACAGGTCTCATGAATTTGCATCGTTCTGCAAAGAACATGGAATCATATGCGAGACTACTGCTCCATATTCTCCTCAATCCAACGGAGTAGCGGAGAGGAAGAACAGAACGTTGACAGAAATGATGAACTCAATGCTGCTAACCGCGGGTCTTCCTAAATGCTACTGGGGAGAAGCTGCATTGACGGCCACTTTTATTCTAAATAGAGTGACATATGCAACTTCGGACGTAACTCCTCATGAACTCTGGTTCAAAGTCAGACCAAACTTGAATGTCATTCGAGTGTGGGGGTGTCTGGCGTATATAAAGCTCCCTGATCTGAAGATTCAGAAGCTAGGGACAAGGACTACGAAGGCGATCTTCTTGGGGTATGCCGAGAAGAGTGATGCTAGGAGATTTCTTGATATTGAGTCAAATCATATCAGTGAATCTCGCGATGCTGAATACTTTGAAGACAAGTTTGCAAAAGACAAAAATATTGTTCTTTCGGATATTCCGAAAAATAATGTAGGTGCAAATGAGACTGAAATCTCATATGGGCCAGTAGTCCAAGAAGAAGCTGTTGTTGATGAAACAACTCTTGTACCAGAACTCGCAGAGCCGTCAGCTAAGCAAGCGAGGAGACCGAAAGACTTCGAAGATGACTTTGTCACCTATCATGTGGAAGCAAATCTGCTTACCTATGATGAGACGATGAAGACCAGAGATGCTATCTTCTGGAAGGAGGCAGTGAATGACGAGTTTGACTCTATCACCTCCAATAACACATAGGTATTGGTAGATCTACCTGAAGGAGAAAAGCCCATAGGATGTAAATGGATCTTCAAGAAGAAGATGAAGGCAGATGGAACTATTGACAAGTTCAAGGCCAGGCTGGTAGCCAAAGGATTTTCTCAGAAACAGGGGATAGACTACTTTGATACGTACGCTCCAGTAGCTCGGATGACCACCATCAGGATGTTAATCGCTCTAGCAGCTATACATAAGTTGGTGATACATCAGATGGATGTAAAGACCGTATTCCTGAATGGGGAGCTGTCCGAAGAGATTTACATGCAACAGCCAGATGGATTTGTCGTCAAAGGTCTTGAAGACAAAGTCTGCAAGTTGGTGAAATCATTGTATGGTTTGAAGCAAGCTCCCAAGATATGGCATGAGAAGTTTGACAAAGTTATTAGGTCAAACGGCTACAGAGTCAGCGAGACGGATAAATGTGTTTACACAAAGTTCGCTGATGGAAGAGGAGTCATTGTTTGTCTGTACGTGGACGACATGCTAATCCTAGGTACGGATATTGGCTGTGTCACAGAGACAAAGAAGTTTCTCTCAACCAAGTTCAGTATGAAGGACTTGGGGGATGCAGATGTCATCTTGGGCATAAAGATCATCCGGACAGACACTGGAGTAGCGCTGTCACAATCTCACTACATTAAGAAGATACTCACACGCTATGGGTATAAGGATCTTCCAGGGATCGATACGCCATACAGGTATGATCAGAAGTTGAAGCCAAACTCAAAGGAAAGCGGCAGGCAGTTGGAGTATTCTAGCGTTATCGGAAGTTTGATGTACGCAACCACTGCCACAAGGCCTGACATAGCTTTCGTCGTGGAAATGCTGAGTCGGTTCATAAGCAACCCAGGGGTTGAGCACTGGAAAGCTGTAAAGCGGGTGATGAGATATCTCAAGAAGACTCTGACATATGCACTGCACTACAACGGGTATCCGACAGTAGTGGAAGGCTTCAGTGTTGCTAGCTGGTGTTCAGAGGTGGAAAGCGAGAGATCCACAGGTGGATATGTCTTTTCCTTGGGTGGAGCTGCTATATCGTGGAAGTCGAAGAAGCAGACTATACTCTCTCGTTCCTCCATGGAATCTGAATTCTATGTACTTGAAACTAGAGCAGATGAAGCAGAATGGCTTCGGGAGCTCATGTATGATCTTCCAGTGGTTGGGGCTCAGATACCGGCGATACCGATATACTGTGAAAACCAGGCGACTGCGGCGGTGGCATCAAATGACCTCTTCAACGGGAAGAAGAGGACTGTGCGGTTGAAGCACAGGGCAGTACACGATCTTATCAAAAGAGGTATAATTGCAGTGATTGATGTTCGGAGTCAGAAGAACCTGGCAGATTCGTTCATAAAGGGCCTCAAACGCCAGTTGGTCGATGACACAGCTTGTAAAATGGGCTTGAAGGCATTCTAATAGTGTGTCTTTGTAATCCTGCCATAAAGTTTTATGCTATTAGTTCAAAGAGAAATCTACTAGGCATCTAACTTTTGGTTCAAAGGAGGATCACTGACTGGGAAACTATCAGGTAACAGTGGGTACTTGTTCTCTGGAACATGGAAGGGATACGGACCCATAACTACTGTTGTCTACTATGTATTTTTTCTGCGGAAAAAACAGATCCAGTGGAAGGTTGGCTTAAACGCCTTAATGAGTTCTCAGGCAGAGTGAATGCCTGGTGTGCTTTACAGGAAGCACGGTAGAGCAGCACTACAAGGAGTGAAACTCCATGCTACAGTGGGATGACTCTACCATGAGGTTCCCAGGTAGAGGTAATGCCTCGGCTTTGCAAGCCAAGTCATAGCGGCGTAGCACCGCAAATAGGCAGGTAGCCTAATGCTGTATGACGTAATTAAAGAGTCGTAGACAGCACTACAAAGGGGAGGATGGCCCCATGTTACAGTGGTACGACACCACGATGAGGTACCCAGGTAGGGGTAAAGCCTCGACATTGCAAGCCATGTCGTTGCGGTGTAACACCGCAAGGAAGCCTTAGGCTTCATGCTGGGTAGTTTGGCACTACAAAGAGGCTTGTGACCGCATGCTACAGTAGTATGACACTACAATGAGGTTCCCAGGTAGGGGTAATGCCGCGGCTTCAGGCCATGTCATAGCGGCGTAGCACCGCAAGGAAGCGCAAGGCTTCATGCCATATCTCTTTAATAAAGAACTCACCTATAGTGTATGGAAAGAGATATCAGGCCGTATCTTGAAGGTAAACTTGTAGACGCCCAAAATTATACACTGAAACCAAGCTGGTACAGGGCCTTTAATGTGTAGCCAGAAGGACACGTAACTACACTTTGTGAGTGGGAAGAATTACAATTGTGGTGCAGAATTCAAGGCGTAGTCTATTCTTGTATCACATTGTTATTTAACCCATACGGGAAGATTCAAGTCGTCAGCGACATCTATCCTAATGCAAAATGGACAGTTACTATAGGGAACGCTCAACCCTGGACACATATATATGTTGTGATATGTGGGGGATTGTTGGTGCTTTCTTTACATGGAGAGAGCTTGCTCTCAACATGCCTTGTAAATTTTAGTCCCATATCGGAAATACACCATGAGTTATCTCAACATATATACTTGGGTGTGTTGTTGAGAGATGCACATGGGGTGGTGACCCTAAGGAGGGAACCATGTGGGTGATTTTACTAGGAGGTAAGAATAAGGCTCCAAGGATTAAGCATTAATGCTTTTGTCATTCTCTTGGATTAATTTCCATTTGGAGCTAAGCCCTAAAAGGGCTTAGCGACTCGGACTCGGACTCGGACTCGGGCTCATGGGCTCATGAGGCGTAATGTGGCATTTTGTTGGCGCACTTTGCACTTAGCACGTCAGCAGTCATGCGGTCTTTATGCGGCTCATATGCGGCCATGCGGTCTTATGCGACATGCGGCTCATATGCGGCCTCATGCGGTCCATGCGGCTCATGCGGCCATGCGGCTCATGCGGCTCATACGGCTCATGCGGCCATGTGGTCCATACGGCACATGCGGCTCATGCGGCCATGCGGCTTATGCGGCTCATGAGGCTCATGCGGCCATGCGGTCCATGCGGTCTATACGGCACATGCAGTTCATGCGGTCCATACGGCCCATGCGGCTCATACGGTCCATACGGCTCATGTGGTCCATGCAGCCCATGCGGTCCTTGCGGCCATGAGGCTCATACGGCTCATGCGGCCAGGCTGCTGCTGCTGCCGCATGGAGGGTTCCGCTGACTATGCAGATTATAAGTCAGTTATGGTAAGGCTGAATCAATGTGATTAATTCAGATCCTATCTTTGTGGGATTTGAATTAATTTCGTTCCTATATTTGTGGGATTTGAATTAATCTCGTTGCTATCTTTTTGGGATTTGATTCAATCATTCCATAACTGAATAGACGGCTAGGGTTTCCACCCTCTCTCTATAAATACTCTCTTCTGGCCTCCTTTATGGTGACTACGAAAAATACAAGTCAGAAAAGAAGAAAGAGAGGGAGGGAGTTGTTGCCGCTATTGCAAGTCCATCCGAGGAGTCAGAACAGAGGTGACTTCGAGCGTTCCATAAGTTCTTCAAACTTGCTGGTTCCTAGAAGCAGATCGTGTGGGGCGAATCTTGCTTTAAGCAACGGTGTTTTGACACCCCAGCATTGTTCCTCTTCTCATCTTTCTCTAGATTATTGTAACTCGTTCTGTCCCAATTGTAACACGTTTGCAAGGAAGAACGAGAGATCTTCTCTTCTTTATTTTTCTCCTCCATATTGTAATCGGGTTATTTGGTATTTGTATCATCGTAGATCTTTGTTGTATCTGTTTTACCATCTTTGATCAAGCCCCGGGACTAACAATATATAGTTATCATTTTTTTCTTTTTTCAAAATCATAATCACTACTATTGTAGTCGTTTCCTATTTTCGTGATTCGATTATCGTGTCAAACTCTAATTTTTGGGCTTTTATATACCAAACTAGACTATTTGGACTCTTTTGGACTCGATGGGACCATCTGTACCGTCGTTTGGGACTATCTTTTGGAGCATAATATTATACATATTTCGTGTCGACACGTTCATATCGCGCACGTCGGCTCCAACCAAATTGAGATGAGTACAAACTACAAACTTTATTTACCACACATGACAATGATCTGAGTATGAACACTAATAACGTAGCTAGTTGCAACTGAAATTATATCTCACATGTTTCTATATACATTCCATATGCTTTACATGATTTTATACTGCTCTTAGTATCTTTTCACATGATTACACCTTGGGGATGGGAAAACTACTAGTTGAATACGTGATCAGACTGTAACTTAGTACATGTATCAAGCTCGGTTGCACCTCATGCAACCTTGTTGTAGGCCTTATCCAGTATACTTGTACAAACATTACATTTATACCTGTAGACTTGTACGTATGTACATTTTATTTATGTAGTCTTGTACATGAGTACATTTTATACCCATTGATCGATCACGTACTTACCAGAGTTTTAAACACCTTACATATATACCAACATGACAAGTGTACTTTCTATATAATATGATATGACATGTTTCTTATTTTAGCACATCTCTTTTATTCTATGCTCAGTACGTATAGTTTGTAGTGCCAGTACTTGCTCCCTTCCTGACAGAAAATGTTGCAGGCATCCTTTCTGAGAAGAAAATGCTATGTGACACATATTATGGATCTGCTGCAGAGGACCAAGTCCTTGCCCCAAAGAAGTCCCCGCAGGGAACCTCGTTTAGTTGCCAATAAACTTTGTCTCCAGCTATTTACTTGGGAATGTAATGATTAAATATAAACTTATTTGCTTTCTCTCATAGATGATGTGTTGTGATGAACAATTAGAGTGTGATATTAGAACTGTTAGTATCTTAGATCCATTTATTGTCTTAGTACAGCTTACTACGATATAACACAAACGTAGGCTGGGCATGGCCCGGCCCAACCCAACAATTTGGGTAACAGGTCATGACAATAAGTACTGATCTTCTCCCAGATTGCTTGCAGGTTCAGAAAATGGTCGGCTCGTGGCGGAACTTTGCTTGGACGCATTGAGGCAGGGAGTTCCTTAGCGTTTCGAGGTATACGACCGCACTAGGTTCGACATACAACATGAAGATGGTTCGGCCGAGAGTCATTGGATGTGCTATAAAAGACATGATGTATGGAATAAGATCCTTTGTGAGCTAGAGAGATCATAAGTATTGTAAGCCAATTGGCATATTGAGTTGATTTATTCAAGCATTTTTAATCTACTTCATTATCAAGAAAGAGATTCTTATTATATATTTTGTTTTCTTCCGCTGCGAATGTTATCAATCTGAGACAAACACTATATGAACTTGTCATCTTGCCTTGCACAAGCGCAACTCTAGGCTCGTACGATATCACGCCCAGCGAGAATAATTGATTCGGTGAAATCGATGCGAGGGCGAGCTATTTCCCGGGTGGTATCAGAGCGATTCTTTCCTTTGGACCGTGAATGAATCTCTTTGACCCTGAGTTACTTTCGCTATCGAATTAAATTGGCCCTAAGTTGTTTTCGCAACCGCATGGCTCATGGTTTTGCTCGATGCTATACTGGACGTTCTATACAATAAGTCTAAATACTTGCGTGTGTCTTGCTGCATGTGTTTAAAAATTTACGTGATGTTGTTAAGTAATGTTGCTGGATGTTGGTTGCATCAAGTGCAACGAGTTGTGCGATGTTTGTTGCATCGGTGCAACAAGTCGAGCTACGAAATGTTACGTTGTATATGGCTATGCGAATGGATAGCGAACGTGTTGAACGATTTGAATAATGACTTTAAGTATCGAGAATGAATCGTTGCAGGAGTTGCAACAAATGGGATTGAGAAATCGTGTCACGATAGTTGCGAGTTAATTTGGTCGCTAAGTCCAGCTTGAGTAGACAAATATGTAAGTTAGCCGAGTTGTGTCGAGCTTCGAAGTAGGCGAACGTGTATGTTGGCCGAATATTGAGTTAAGCTTTGAATAAGCGATTGTCGTATTTGGGATCGGCATGGTCACCGAGGCACAGTTAAAACGGAATATGACGGACCAACACTTAGCATATTACGAGAGTAATAACTCCATTTCTGAGTGGTATATGCAGTACTATTTAGCGATAGTTGTGTTGAACCATTTGATGACTAGCAATAGATTGCGTCGAGACTATTTTGTGTGTCATGATAAGTTTGTCCTCAATAGACGAAATAGGATTGAGACTCGAGTTGGAATGATTCAATAGTAGTCGATGCGAGTATGCTTCGATGAATTGAGTTAGAACGATCAAACGCGGACTCGCATCAATGGATGATGAGTCGAACGAGAATTTGTTGAGTACTGTAAGCCAAACGATATGCTGAGAACTAGTAAGAAAATTTTGCATTGAAAAAGTAGTTGACTCGGTCGAATTTGAGTTGAGTTAATGCGAAGACTTGTTCGGAACAAGTTGGTTATATACAAATAGTCGTGCAAATGAATTTGAGCTAGTACGAAGAGTTGATAGCATGTTTTGGAAGTCGAGAATGGATATAAGGAATTGGAAATCGTGTCGCTCGATGATAATAGTTAGCTACAACGCGGTGGAAGCGAGAGTTGATTTTGTATTCAGTTCAAATGATAATAGTGAATGCAACTAATTGGAGTTGATGAGAAAGGAAGATTTTCAGGTTATGCACATCGACGACGGTATTGAGGCGTATCAGAGATGGTATGCAATAACTCGTCAATACTCTGATCGAATGAACAAAAATATGTTGAGCATTTTTGTTGGATGAATAAGATGCAAGTTGAGTTGATGTCGGTTCGGATGATAGCGATGATTACAACGAATTGGAATTTATACGAAAAAAAGATGTTCTGGTTATGTATATCGATGATGATATTGATGCATATCAAAGGCGACATGCAATAACCCGAGGATACTCTGATTGGATGAACGAAGAATTTGTTGAATATTGTTGTCGGAGGAAAGAGATGCGAGTCAAGTTGGTATTAAGATTGGGAGATTTCACTCACAATATTGAAATTTGACATCGTGTATCGAGACTAAGGCACGGGGAAACATAAGTAATACAAGCTGAGCAAATTTACGATGTCAAGATTTTGGTAGGTAACTGTACGGAAAGTCGATGCAAGGCGATTTGATTAATTAAGGATTGTTGTGTTGAGCATAAAGTGTGTTGGATAATGCCCGTGGGTAGATAGACTCGTATTGAGGCGAACAAATATTGCTTGGTTAGCGATATTGTTAACGGTAGTGCATGAGTGATTCAGATGGTAGCGGCACATCAGTTGTGCCGGTAGGATGAGATATTTTGGATTAAAGGATTATGTCGGATTGGGTAAAGTCACATAGAAATTATCGAAAATTAATTTGGCTCCAAGATAGGATATAGCATGGTTCGTAATAACTGTCCCTCGTTGATGATTTTCAATTATCGAGCGTAGCTATGGGGCAGCTGATCCTAGAAGACTTGACCGCCAAATCAAAGTGAATGTTGAAGTCCCATAGGATGACCCTAAAGATGTCGCATAAGGAATTGCGTTGAGGATAAATGAGGATGTAGTGTATGTTGATGATAAGTCTAGGCGATTAATATATGTTTGAAGATTTGATGAAACAGCCTTGGGCTGGATTGATATGGATAGACTTGACGATCAATCGAATAAGTGTTCAAATGGTTTATTAGTCGATGATCGAATAGATGTTGATGAACGTATGTAGCATATTGATGCAGATAGGCGATTTCGAGAATCGTGTTGTGTACGAAAGCGAGAATAAGGGAATGACCCTAGGAATTGTTTCATAGATCGGATTCGGTAATGATTATGCTATGTATGTTGAACGCACGATCGAGATTAGCGAGGCAAATAAGTCGGGATTGGATTGAGAAACTTGATTGGTGATTCGTACTCGATTGAGAATCGGAGATGAATGTATCGTAAGAGACCTTGGGTTGGAAAGATTGTTGCCTTTAAGCATCGTAGACTCAATTTGACCTCTTGTGTCGGAAGAGATTAAGTATAGTGTCTGGGTGAGTCGCTAGCAGGGGCGGTCCCAGACATGATGTGTAGATAGTTCGGAGAACGAAAGTCGTATCGAAATAGTTGCGTACGAGGCATAATATAAATGGTAGGCAAAAATATTTTGGACATGTTGGATTTAGTCCATGTCATTGAGGCAAATTTTATGAATGATTAGATGAAAGATTTGAGTTGCGCAAGGGATAGAAAAAAGTTGGACGAGTAGGCACTGCAGAGAATTATTACGATCGGATGCGCGACGACTTAACGCAACGCATGTGTTAAATAGTAAGTACGAAACGTAGAGAATCGAGATGTTGGCATGATTCATGTCGTTGTATGCATAAATATTGGATGTATGATCACGGATTTTAGAATGTTGTGTATGGGAACGAATTTTGGGAATAGACGCTCAGGTCTGACCAAGTTGTGTACGAAATTGCTTGTGTTTGAGGATTTAAGTTGAACCTGTTAGCTTTGCTCGAATTCTCTGCCGTTGAGCTTGGCTGAAATATATATTAGTGGGACGTCTAAAATATGTATACGATCTAAAATCGATGGCATACCAAATTTAATTAAAATTGCAGGGAGAATCGAGAAGTATTAAAGAAATTGTACAAACGCTAGAGACGGAACTATGATAGTAAATAGAGTCGGAGATGAGTAAGTCACATGGATCAAAATTCGAGCGGTCGAGAGAAACACATGGATTGAGTGTTGGCTTTGGTTCGAGGACGAATCTTATTTTGAGTGGTATATTATGTAATATCCCGCACCACACGGTACATTACGTTGAATCGATTGAGGTGATAAGGTACGAGCTTGATTCGATGAGGTATAATTTCAATTTGAATAAATATTGATTGAGTTGGTTTCAATGTGCCGATATCAAGCGGAGTCCCTTACAATGAGTCAAAGCGTAGCTGATAGACCAAATTAGTAGGTGAGTGCGATGGAGCATGAAGTGCTCGCATGGTTAGCTCGGATGAGATGATCATGCAATGGAGTGAAGGTGTCGGGCTGTATCAACTCGACGGATCATGGGCAGATTGGCTTAAGGTAGGCAGGTTCAGACCCTTCTCCCCTACTCCTTCTTGTCTAATAAAATGTACCATGAAATACTAGTGTTGCTATCGAGTTAGAGAGCGTGGCTCCAATCGATTAAAGGTCTTAGTGTGTTCGAACATTAAGATAGAACATAAAACAATCAACAATTGAGGTAACGTGCATCAAGTGCACGGGTTGCGATAAAACAAATTGATGGTAGAACATTGAAAGGCAAATATCGATACGTGCATCAAATGTATGACTCAGAAAATATTGAACACGAGGCCTAGAACATTGAAAATATGGCATTGAGCGTGCATCCGTGCATGAAGACTATGTGAATGAGTTAGTAAGCAAATTGGACAAGTTGTGGTGCAACGCCACAGAACGGTCAAAACATTAATGGGTATGCTTCACCTACGAAGCATACAGTTTTGGCACAATTGTCACGGAACTGATATTATACGAATAACTTGAGAACGGCCGGTTGAGTAGATGTTGCGGATTGGGGCATCGTTCATCAATATGGATGTATTGGGGCATAGTGTCGTTAGAACTTGAAATGGATTGAGTTGAGAAGAATGATACATTGACAACTTGAGATTTGGTTGGAAATGATAACTTGCTTGTGTTTTGTGCGTTGCATGGTCAATGGACTTGGATAACCTGTGCATAGGTGACTTGGCCAGGGCACCGGAACCGTTCAGCCTATGAGGGAATTATGTTTGGTATTTGTGGTGATTAGGACGGATTGCGACCGTCCACTGATGTGATAAGCTACAATACTAGTAACTTGGGATCCTTCGGATACCGGGCTAGCAACCCATATGGGGAGCGATCATCGGCTTACACGTTGAGATACCTTCCATTACGGTATGGAACGTCGTGGCCTTCATGTAGATAGGGCCGGTGGGCTGAGATTAGATTTGGGTACAGGCACATGTCCTGCTACCCTTATGATTATGTTGAAATGGTTGGTTGGTTGTATGGATGGCTATCGGTGGGCAGGCTTGGCGATTCGATATGGAGATGTGTATGATCACTATTGTCACGCCCCAGTACCGAAATACTGAGACGGACTAGGCCAGTTTCTCCATATGAGGTATATAAACGTCATACGGCGATCGTGACTGTCAAGAGACTAGGGGTGCATGCTACAATCAAGTCTTCTATGGTCTCACAGAGCATCTATGTCTCAATCAATCAAAACAAGAAGCAATAAATAATGATCATACATGACAAAGAAGTAAAGCGTCCCCGACACTTCTTTAAAATAAATCATGAGCCTAGCTATACAAAATGATAAGCTAGTACCAAGAGTCATAGGTACATAACCGTAGTCAGCTGCAGTCTGATTTAATTACAATTATGTGAGGAACTAAATGTCCAGAACTGTCGGCTAAACAGGTGCCGGTGGCTAAACGCCAAGTACAAAATAGAAGATATCTGAGCAGTGAAGAAGAAACCCACTCATGGTCCCTGGCGCCCATACGCCTGGTGTGCACCATTGTTCGGGTAGAAGACTGGATCCTCTGGGGCTGATACGAGATCTGGCCAAACAAAACCAGCAGGGTCAGGCCCCGAATAGCAAGTACCACAAGGGGGCACAAAAGAGTGAGATAAAACCCAAGCGTAATAATAAGACCTGATTCAAGAGTTATACGCTTATTCCATATCATCGAGACAATACAACACCCTTACAACCAAACAAGGACAAACGGTGCCAATATCATGCTGAGATAAGATATATCCTATAACCATGGGCAGGTGAAGGGCTTCTGATCGCGACTTCGGTCCATAGCCTATCGCAGCACAATAGCCCAATCCAACAACCAAACAAGGACATGGGTTGGACCACACGCCACGATAGTCCATGTTCTTCAGTTACTAACAGAAGAAAATATATCACAAACAAGTCGGCTTACAAGCGGCCAATCAATCCTATGATTTTTTATGATTTGTCTGGATTATCCCAGTAATACAATATATAGGAATCCTCAAGTCGTATCGCATCTAAGCAGGGCTAGCCAATCCATTATATATATATATATATATATATATATATATATATATATATATATATATATATATATATATATATATACACGTAGCACTTTGATTATACACCGGTCCCTCGTAAGGCCACCGTGTTAAAAATATAACACAATACGTAAGAGTCGGATATAGTCATCCACTATAGGCAGATGAAACTATATCCGTGGCGGCCAACCCGACAAGTCCGGACAGGACCTGGAGTGGCTGGTAACGTAAGATCTCAAGATTTTGTTCCCTCCCAATGCTTCTACCGATTTAAGTTGCTTAGATTATAGATTAACCCTATCTTAATCTTGGAATTACATGTCGTGGTCACATGGTCATCCTTCTATATGTCGTACCATAGTATGTGTACCCTAAGTATGAATCCACATCGGCTCAAAGAGTCCTAAATCTAGATCCATGCTTAGTGTAATACATCAAACAACAATCATTATACCATGACACTATTACTAACCAATTACCATGACTGTGCTGGAAGGTACACATGTATTGACATATAACACGAATGATCACTTAGCACACAGAGTCACACCTAAGTGCACTCATTAAATAGCACCGCAGTGTATACTAATATTGTATCTCAATACACACTTAGAACAGGTGCCAGCACGTATACAGTTAATCAGGTCAGGAACATGGTCAAGTCAGGAAGTCACGTGGACCCCTCGTGACATAAAAGTCACATATGAATTCTGGTTAAAGTGAGACATGAAGATTCTTGAGGCCAAGACAAAGATCTACAACTTTCATGTTGGAAGTTGGGACAAACTCTAGCCACAAATCAGCCAAATAGGACATAAAACAGCCAAAATAGGCACTATACGGCACTATGTAAGCCATACGGTACTATGCAAGCCTGCGACACTATTCATCCATGTGGCACTATACAAGCATGCGACACTATTCATCCATGCAGCACTATTCATCCATACGACACTATGCAAGCCTACGGTACTATTCAAGCCAGCGGCACTATACAAGACCGCAGCACTATTTATCAATACGGCACTATGCAAGCCTACGATACTATTCATCCCTACGGCACTATCCTACGGCACTATGCATCCATACGATACTATGCAAGCCTACAGTATTATGCAAGCCTTCGGCACTATTCATCCATGCGGCACTATTCATCCATGCGGCACTATGCAAGCTTGTTGTAACGGCCCAAATGTTGCACCCCGCCCGAGGCCCTGTTGCATAATCTTTTCGCGGACTAAGGTTATGCGGGAAGCTTCCAGAACATTCTAGAAGATGGCGGAAGGCTCTAGAAGATTATGGATCTCTCCGGAAGGCCCAAGATCGTTCTAGGAGGCCCAAGAAGCTTCTGGAAGGCCCTTGAAGTTTCCTTTTATGTTGCTAAGGAATAATCCTAGAATATGCCATTCCAGTTATGGTAGATTGTAATAATCCTTGGAATATTCCTTCCAGGACTTTCCTTGTATTGCTCTCTGAGCACTTATAAAAGGGGGAGGCTCTCATTTGTTCCTCACCACCTAAAATTGTAAGCATTCTCCAAGTCAATAAAGAGATTCTTACTAGTCCCATCTTTGCTCCACTATTCTAGTTTTCTTAGCGATCTAGCTAAGTCGGGACGGGAAGGCTTGCACGAGTCTTTGAGGAGAAAGACAGTGCGCCGCACGGGACGAAGTGCTAGCAAAAATACTAAGTCCGTGACAAGTGGTATCAGAGCCAAGGTTCGATCGCCGTCATGTCTTCGACCGAAGCCATCATCAACGACGAGCCCGCACAACCCTCATCGCCTAAGGAGAAGGCGAAGACCTCGAGGAAGGGCAAGAGCAAGGAACCGTTGCTGGAACGGGCTCTTGGCGAGTTGTCGGACCGGGTTGAGATGCTGGAGAAGGGCGTGACGGGCGTCGAGTATCAAGTGGAGCAGAACCAAATGGCTCACAAGGAATTCGCCCAGGGTTTAGAAGCGGATGTCGCCACGGCTATGACGGAGTTCCGAGAGCATCTCCGCGAGATGCAGGCTGAGTTCGAGGAGGAACGAAAGGCCACGAAGGCGGAGATTGCTGAACTATGCAAAGAGCTGCAAACCAAGGCGGAGGTCCTCGAAAGGGCCATTGCTGGTGGTCCGACTCCGAGGAGGGAGTCGACACAGAGGGTGAAGTATCCAGAATCCAAATCCTTCACTGGCGTACGGGACGCGAAGGAGGTAGATAACTTCATCTGGAACGTCGAGCGTTACCTGAAGGCGGTTCACATCGAGGATGAGACCGACAAGGTAAACACAGCGTCCCCATATTTTTCTG
Source organism: Iris pallida (assembly GCA_029216955.1). Taxonomy (NCBI): domain Eukaryota; kingdom Viridiplantae; phylum Streptophyta; class Magnoliopsida; order Asparagales; family Iridaceae; genus Iris; species Iris pallida. The sequence goes on along the minus strand of JANAVB010043419.1, from coordinate 26,554,356 downwards.
ATGATGCTACGCTGTGGTGGCGACGCAGGTGCATCGATATAGAAAAGGGGCTGTGCAAGATCGAGACTTGGGAGGATCTTAAGAAGGAGATCAAGTCTCAATTCTACCCGAAGAATGTGGAGTATGTCGCAAGACGGAGTTTGCGTCAACTCAAGCACACCGGGACGATCAAGGAGTATGTGGCGGAGTTCACCCGCCTGATGCTCACCATTTCCAGTATGGGCGAAGAGGATCGCCTGTTCGTGTTCCTGGAGGGTCTACAACCATGGGCGGCACAAGAATTACAGAGGCAAGATGTGTCAGATCTAAACACGGCTGTTGCGGCAGCCGAGAAGCTGATGGAGTATCGACGAAATGATGCCCCAAAGCCCAAGGAAAAGACCACCACCAAGTTCAATGGTGGGGGAGCGAAGAAGAACAATGGAAAGGGAGGCCCACCACCGAAGGACAAACCGCAAGCAAAGCCTTCGACGAAGCGGAAGATCGAGTGCTATGTGTGCGGTATAAATCATCTCGCACGAGATTGTCCGAATAAGGGCAAGAGGGTGAACGCGGTCCAAGGCGAGGAGGCCGAGGACATGGAGCCTAAGAAGGGGGGCTCACATGGGTGCCCTACGCCTGTTGAATGCTTTGAAGAGCAAGGCGGTAGTGTCCAAGACCCCGAATCGAGAGCTGATGTACGTGGACGTGAAGATCAACGGCCACAACACCAGGGCGATGGTCGACACGGGGGTAACCCACAACTTTATCTCGAATGCGGAGGTCCGACGCTTGGGTTTGGTGCTAGAAAAAGACTCAAGCACGATCAAGGCAGTCAACTCTGAGGCACGCCCCGTGCAGGGGGTGGCCAAAGGGGTGAAGATCCAAGTAGGAGACTGGATGGGTGTCACCAGTCTCACGGCAGCACCACTGGATGACTTCAACATGATCCTTGGGATGGACTTCCTCACTTCGGCAAAGGCAGTCCCAATGCCGCATCTGGGAGTCGTCGGGATCATGGAGGAGAGCTCTCCGTGCATGGTGACAACTGTACGAGGCGAACTTACAAAGGGGAAGGATCTCTCCGCACTACAACTCAAGAAGGGGATGCGACACGGAGAGATGACTTACCTTGCTGTGCTCAAGTCGGAGGAGGCGCCCGTGCAGGGGGATCTTTCGTCTGAGATCGATGACGTCCTTGTGGAGTTCGGGGACATCATGCCAAAGGAGTTGCCGAAGAGGCTACCTTCGCGGAGGGAGGTAGACCATGCCAACAAGTTGGAGCCGGGCACGAAGCCGCCCGCCATGGCTCCATATCGTATGGCCCCGTCCGAGCTGGACGAGTTGAAGAAGCAACTCAAGGAGCTGCTGGACGCGGGATTCATCAGACCATCAAAGGCCCCGTATGGTGCACCGGTGCTGTTCCAGAAGAAGAAGGACGGAAGCCTTCGTTTGTGCATCGACTATCGTGCACTAAACAAGGTAACCGTCAAGAACAAATATCCTATCCCGTTGGTAGCGGACTTGTTCGACCAATTGGGAGGCACGAGATACTTTTCCAAACTTGATCTGCGCTCGGGGTATTATCAAGTCCGAATTGCGGAGGGCGACGAGGCTAAGACGGCATGCGTGACGAGGTATGGCGCATATGAGTTTATGGTTATGCCTTTTGGTCTAACAAATGCTCCTGCGACTTTTTGTACTTTGATGAACAAACTCTTTCATCCCTACCTGGATCAGTTCGTCGTGGTCTACCTCGACGACATCATCGTGTTCTCAAACACGATGGAGGAGCACATCGAGCATTTGAAGACTGTCTTCCAGGTGCTAAGGGAGAACGAACTCTTCGTCAAACGGGAGAAGTGCTCATTCGCACAAGAAGAGGTGTCGTTCTTGGGGCACTGGATCGGGCGTGGCAAGATATGGATGGACGGCGCAAAGGTCCAGTCCATACGGGAGTGGGAGGCTCCCACCAAGCCGACGGAGCTGCGATCGTTCCTTGGTTTGGCGAACTACTACCGGCGGTTCATCCGAGGATATTCCGCCATCGCAGCGCCTCTGACTGATCTGCTGCGGAAGGATCGGGCGTGGAGCTGGACGCCCCGATGCGATGAGGCATTCGAGGCACTGAAGCGGGCTGTGACGGAGGAGCCGATCTTGTCTCTACCGGACTACTCCAAGGCGTTCGAAGTGCACACGGACGCGTCCGACTTCGCCATCGGTGGGGTGTTGGTGTAGGAAGGACACCCCATCGCGTTCGAGAGCCGCAAGCTGAATGACACTGAGCGGTGCTACACGGTGCAGGAGAAGGAGATGACCGCAGTCGTGCATAGCTTGAGGACATGGCGGCACTACCTCCTCGGCACCAAGTTCGTGGTCATGACGGACAATGTTGCCACGAGCTACTTCCAGTCCCAGAAGAAGCTATCTCCGAAGCAGGCGAGATGGCAAGATTTTCTAGCCGAGTTTGACATGGCGTTGCAGTACAAACCCGGCAAAGAAAATCAGGTGGCCGATGCGCTTAGCAGGAAAGCCGAGCTCGCATCTGTGTGTTTGCTTAAAGGGGACGTTCTGGACCGTGTTCAAGTGGGAATCATGGAGGACCCACTAACATTGGCTCTAGTGAAGCTTGCCAAGGAGGGCAAGACGAGAAGGTTCTGGCTGAAAGACGGACTTCTCTACACCAAGGGCGACAGGGTGGTCGTGCCTAGGTGGAGTGGCTTGCGGAGACAGCTACTTAAGGAGTGCCATGACACAAAGTGGGCTGGACATCCGGGACAGAAGCGAACCTTGGCGCTACTGGAGGCCGCATACTACTGTCCTCGCATGCGCGAAGATGTGGAGGACTATGTTCGCACTTGTCTTGTGTGCCAACAGGACAAGGTAGATCATCAGAAGCCCGGGGGCCTGCTGGAGCCTCTTCCCGTGCCGAGTCGGCCGTGGGAGAGCATTTCGATGGACTTCATCTCCGCCCTGCCGAAAGTGGGGGCGCTTGGGTCCATTCTCGTGGTGGTGGACCGGTTCTCAAAGTACGCAACCTTCATTGTTGCTTCGACGGATTGCACAGCAGAGGAGGCCGCGCGACTGTTCATCAGCCATGTGGTGAAGTTCTGGGGCATCCCGGTCAACATTGTCAGCGACCGAGACCCCCGCTTCACGGGGAAGTTCTGGACGGAAGTGTTCAAAATCCTCGGGACGGACCTACACTTCTCGACCAGCTTCCACCCGCAGACGGACGGGCAGACCAAGCGGGTCAACTCGCTACTCGAAGAGTACTTGCGGCACTTTGTGAGTGCCAACCAGAGGGATTGGGTGCATCACCTCGACGTCGCTCAGTTCTGCTACAATCTTCAACGGAGCAAGTCGTCGCACAGCAGTCCATTCGAGTTGGTGATGGGTCGCCAACCGCTTGCCCCGCACACGCTAAGTGCGGGGTCCTCGAGTAGAAGCCCCGCGGCCAACCAGTTCACTTCAGATTTCAAGGCAAAGGTGGACATTGCCAAGGCATTTCTGAAGAAGGCCGCGAGGAAGATGAAGAAGTGGGCCGACACGAAGCGAAGGCCGGTTGAGTACAAGGAGGGGGACATGGTGCTAGTGAAGCTACAACCGCAACAGTTCAAGGTGTTCCGCAAGGTGCACAAAGGACTAATCCGGAAGTATGAAGGCCCCTTCCCCGTGCTCAAGAAGGTAGACAAGGTGGCCTACAAGCTTGAACTTCCTGCCAAGCTGAAGATTCATCCAGTCTTCCATGCCAGTTGCTTGAAGTCGTACCATGAAGACTTGGAGGATCCCCAGCGCGGAGTTCTGAAGCGACCGACGGCGACCATGACGACTTCCTTCGACAAGGAGATGGAAGCCGTGCTGGACAGGAGGACCATTCGGCGACGAGGCGTATCCCCGTATATGGAGTACCTCATCCGGTGGAGAGGCTTGCCTTACGGCGAGTCTAGCTGGGAACGTGCTGATACGCTGCATCAGTTCGAAGCCGAGATCCAGGCGTTTCTCAGCGAGCATGGTTGACGAGGGCATCAACGCCTTAGGTGGGGGAGAATGTAAAGGCCCAAATGTTGCACCCCGCCCGAGGCCCTATTGCATAACCTTTTCGCGGACTAAGGTTATGCGGGAAGCTTCCAGAACATTCTAGAAGATGGCGGAAGGCTCTAGAAGATTGTGGATCTCTCCGGAAGGCCCAAGATCGTTCTAGGAGGCCCAAGAAGCTTCTGGAAGGCCCTTGAAGTTTCCTTTTATGTTGCTAAGAAATAATCCTGGAATATGCCATTCCAGTTATGGTAGATTGTAATAATCCTTGGAATATTCCTTCCAGGACTTTTCTTGTATTGCTCTCTGAGCACTTATAAAAGGGGGAGGCTCTCATTTGTTCCTCACCACCTAAAATTGTAAGCATTCTCCAAGTCAATAAAGAGATTCTTACTAGTCCCATCTTTGCTCCACTATTCTAGTTTTCTTAGCGATCTAGCTAAGTCGGAACGGGAAGGCTTGCACGAGTCTTTGAGGAGAAAGACAGTGCGCCGCACGGGACGAAGTGCTAGCAAAAATACTAAGTCCGTGACATTGTGGCACTATTCATCGTCCCTGCCAGAACTAGGACAGATGAACATAGAAGATGTCCAAATATTGTTTTGGCCATAACTTCCTCAAAACAAGTCAAAATCTAACTTTTCAAAGATCAAAATTGGATAGAATGAGATTTTCTACAACATAGGACCATTTAGTTTTCGAAAACAATCAAGTTTGATAGATCAAAACCATAAAAATCTATAAAACCCTAGTTTTAGAAACTTAGATCTACACAAAACTAGCCATTAAAATCAAAAACTCCAATAACTAATCTTGTAGAGAATGAAGAGAAGAACAATATAGACAAATATCAAAGAAAAAAAATCAAGAATGAAAAATGCAAGAACCTCTCCATTTGGTGCAAGGTGTACTTGCCTAAATGTTGGTTGGAGGAAAAAAATGAAATGAAAAGTGAATGAAGAGAGAGAGTGTGGAAGAGATTATATATAGGGGTTGGGTTGACTCAAAGAAACCTAAAACTTAAGCATGCTCTAAACCATATGACTAATGACATGTTAAATGCTACATGATACAACTAATTGGATCATTTAAATAAAATCCTAATCACAATACGGTTCAGAAATCTTATCATCGATGTAGTGAATCACGCCTACAACCAGACAAGGACAAGGGGTAGCACACTAATCTGCGATGAGATACTGTTCCATGCCATGGCCAGTTACAAATACATGATACATACAATCAAGATACAGGTGCCAGATACCACATACAGAAAAAAAATTAAAAATTTACGTATTCCGGGAACGGAAAGTGACATCTCTATCCTCCTTAGAAAAATTTCGTCCTCGAAATTTCGATAAGTCTAGTAGAACGCGCTCTCAGATCACGAAATACACTCAGGACATATAAAAAGCACAATTATCAAACAACACATGGCACATGAACAGATTACGAAAGAAAGAACAATTAAGTAAAAGCACAAACAATAATCATACCCTAGAAGGAAAGTGATCGGAGACATATAAATAAAATATGCCTCCCAAGTCAGTTAGGTAGGAATTCGTCCTCGAGGTCCTACACTGACTCCCAAAGTGGACAAGGGTCAACGCTTGAGATAAGTCGGTACCAATGACTTAATCAAGAACGAGTCTATGCCCAGGATGTACTCTCATAATCAAGACACATGATGAATATTACGTATCACATGATACGAGAGCAGATGAGTGAGACAAGAAAGTTGCCTTCACTCTTCGAATATAAAACTCAAGGAATTATAATGGATAATTCTGAAAACTTACCCACAATCTGACCGCCTTCGGCCAACCCCTGCTCTAATACTCCAAATTCTATTTGCTTCTGTCCCTACTGGACTCTCTGTTGATGTCTTTTCTGGCCCTGCTGTTGTGGCCTCTACTGTCCAACCTGATGTTGCGCTTGTCGGTACATCTGAGCCTGCGTCAGTAATGGGCGCTAGGCTAGTGGCCTAACTTTTAGTGATGACCCTTGATACGATGCTACATCTGGAGCTGGCAACGCCGAAAACTATTGAGCTGGCCCTCCTGGCCTATGTATCTGTGGGCACGTAGTTATACGATGGCCTGAACCTCCACACCTCAAGCACTGCCCATTCGCTGACCGACACACTTTACGAGTGTGCCCTCCCTTACCACAATAAGTAAAATCTATTGGTGCCTCCTGACGTTGCTGGTGCCTCAGTTGCTGATATCGAACTGGTGCAGTCACAATTGTTATGACCGAAGCTGTATCACAAATACGGACGCCAGGCGCTGGTGCTGACGTTCGAGGTACTGCTCCTCTTTCCATACTCTGCGTATGAGACTGTAGCTCCCCTTTTGTAAGCCCCTGAATTTAGGGCTTATTTTTTTAATTTTATAATTCAATTAGTGGTAATAGATATTATTATTTGATTAAATGCTCTTTACCGTGCCTTTGACTTCTGGAGCGTCAGGGATGCTAGTCTCTGGAAACTTTCTTCTTGAAGTTTGAAGTAGACGAGATTACCTTCACGTTGATATATCATGTCCCATTCCAACTTGTTCTCTTGTACTCTTTTTGCTTCGCGCAAGTTTGGATCAATTTAGACCATTTAATTATTAATTGATTTCCCACTCTTTTCCTTGATCCTCATAAGCACGTTAACATGACTTTTAATTTTGGAGCACCAGACTAGTCTTTTTCTTGAAACCGACTTGTCATGCCTGATCTACTCGAGACGCTCTTCACCCATGACCTTCGTGTCCCACTCAGATACTCTATTTTGTGCTCCATTTCTTTCGCACAACTTTCGGTTCAATTTAGGCCAATTAATTATCTACCGTAAAACATGATTTAAATTCCAATTTAATTTCATGTAACGCCCCAGTCCCAAAATACGTAGGACCAAGCACGTGAACATGCCAGCTGCACATATACGAAGAATACTCCAATATATAGAATCCTCGCATATGCACATAAGCTGTAAATAAATAATCACAGGCCAGAATAATATATCTAATCTCATCACAGCTCAACACAGAAGATAATGAAGTCCAAATAAATAAATAAGAGTATCAAAAGATACACAGGTGAACATACTCACTCCAAACAGCTATGAAAAATAGTCTCACAAGATCGAAGTCTGACCTCCGTAAAATAGAAAAAAAAGAGGTATAAAATAATGTCTACAACTGTCTTAGATAAGAAATAGACTAGAAGTCATAAGGCACTGCCTCGTCATCAATATAAGAGAGCTCCAATGTCGCTCCGTACTCCAATAGAAAATCCTCTAAACCTGGAGAGATAACCAGGTCCTCAGGGGACATAGCAAGATACAAGAAAATACCATGCCATATAAACTGTGATAATATAATAAGAGAGAAAGGTATGCATGTAACCGGGTTCCTGACCATTCTACTGTGAATATGCGATTGAGATATATTCCTTCGACGCATGAGCCCTGGCTAAATATAGGATCCGGTATAGTCCCCTCTTGGGCACCAGTGACCAAGAGCATGTCGTTGAAAAACGACAGTGGCCAACCTGAGAGGCTCATACCCGTATCTCCAGCGGAGCTTCCGGGTTACAAGAAAAGTGCAATCGAAGCCCATACGTCAGGTAATATTCTCCCTACCCAATGCCTAGTATCATCATCTCCATGACTGACATGTACCTCTAGTAACCGCCAAGTCTTCTAACATGCAATTCTATTGGCAGTTACCCCTATCCGTCGCACGCTCCATACGTACCGGTGGCCAGCCGACAACGCGGATACGTGTCCTATATGTGACTCACATCACATGATACAATATGTGTCAAGGCCATATGAGATATACCAATACCTCAACATCAATGGGTGGTCAATACACTAAGTCAATGCAAGAGAATAAATAAAGCAAGAAAAACGACCGATATAGTCGCTTGCACCCAAGTGTGACTTGGACGCACAGTTTAAATATCACAAAACAATGCTGAAAATAACAACTGAAAATAAGAATATAATAATCACAGAGTAGGGTGGCAAGGTATCTTGCTTGGTGGTGTAAAGTGCCAAGTCCAAGAGTAGCAAGTGTCAGCACCAAAACTCACAAATCACAGATGACTCCAAACGCTGAAACAAACATCAAAAATGATCTTGGTGAAGAAGATATACCTAGGAAACGCCTGTCCAAAAGTCAAATTCTGGAACAGGGGCAAAATCGTAATTTCGGGTCAAAACGATATCCGCCGTTGGACCCGCTTTGCACCGAAATACGTGCCAAAGTCTACGGTCTCTAAAGTTGTCAAACTACATGTCTACGGTTTCAGTTTGAGGAGAGGAACTCAACGGTATGTCCAGTTTTGGATTTCGAGGAGCCGTGTACAAAATCGTCCGTTTGAGTGGGTCGCGGGCCCGCCAAAATTGGGTTCCGATTCGACCTTCTCAGAATCGAACCAAACGTGGCATGTAGGACCAGAATTTTGATCCGGACCAGTTGGCGCAAGTTTCGTCTCGATTCGACGACTGTACACAAAGTTATGGACAAGTTTGCAAAACGCCGATACGGGGGTATCTCGACGGATACACGTTGATTTCGTCGCACACACGCGACGAAACTGAGTTCCGTCAGTTCCCACACGTCGGTAACGCCCATACGCACCTTTCGATGCATATAGCGTACGACCACGTCGTCCGGTTTGTCGGGACGTACGTCGTATCGGACAAAATTCTAAAATTTTAGTGTTTTTAAAACAGTTTTTTTGCCCAACTTCAACATCAGTTTAATACACACGCAGAAATCGAAATACTAATCTACCAGTTACGTTTCCATCATGGTTAGGTTGTCTTCAAACGTGTTCAATCATTTTTTACGAAAGTTTAATGAACAACGAGAAAAGTGGCCAACAAATTGGCGTTTCAAAACAGTTTTTAGAAATCAGAAAAGTGGGTTTTTTCTCAACTTCGTCTCGATTTTTCGAGCAATCCTTTGGGGTTCCCAGGATTCTATCAGAAGAGGTTTGAAGAGGGTCATGTCTACTATGCACAGCATTCGATATATCGAATTTTTGTTGGATAGAATCAAAGATATTTGGAGTTGAAAACGGGTACCTGAGTTCTGAAATCAACAGAGTATTCTCTGTTTATCGTCGTCTCCGAGCAATCCCGACGTCGTCGATGGCGAGTAGGTGGACGACTGTGAGCGCGGGGATGCGGAGGATGGTTGGTAGCTGGGGGTCGAGAAGTTTATGATAACGAGGGGGTTAGGGTTCGGCTGTATGTCGAGCAGGACATATATATATGTCCGCCGCAAGTCCTATTTCGAATAGGAAAAATTAAGGCTCGGGTTATCCTCCTATCAGCAATTGCTAAGTTTTCATATGGGGTGTGGGGTTGGGGCCCACCCCCTTACAGCTGCTGCTGCGCCTAAGCTATTAGGAGGGGGTTTTGGTGCTAATGTGTGGGGTCGGTTTTATTGCAGATATAGCTGCTGACTTGACAATCAATTGTGGGGGTCGAGCCCCCTCCAATCCGCAGCTACTGCTGCTATGGGGGCTCGGCCACCCCTGGTTTTTATTATTTTTTTTTACTAAATATATATAAACATATATATATATATATATATATATATATATATATATATATATATATATATATATATATATATATATATATATATATATATATATATAATATCTATATTCTCTATATATATATATATATATATATATATATATATATATATATATATATATATATATATATATATATATATATATATATATATATATATTATCCACAAGAAAATTCCTAAACATTTGTAATTGAGTAAAGAGATATTTGTAATAAATGAAGGCTATGTTTAGTAGTATTAAAATACAACAAGCACACAACATACATATATCATATACACCTATAAATTCGTACAATACCAAACAAATTCAATTAAATATAGAAAAATAATTTTCAAGCATTAAAATAATTAGAAAATATTGGGGTTTTACATTTCGGGACCCGACATCGACCCAACCTAGTCGACCCCAAATAGGGACATGGCCCACGTGAAGCCTACTACCCGCCTGCCACTTGTGTCCCATTTATTTGAGCCCCCACATGCTACTTATTTACCCATGATTATAATACTTAAAAAATAATTTATTTATTGCACCTAGTCCATTTTGGCCCAACCCGGCTCCACTGAACCCAACCCCAGCTCCATGTTGCCCTTCATCATGACTGCCCATACCCCAACTGATATTTTTTCTCTACCCTAAATATCTCTTTTTTTATGTATAAATATTTAATTCTCTCATTTGTATATATATATATATACATATATATATATATATATATATATATATATATATATATATATATATATATATATTTTATATATATATTTTTTTTTGTATATATATATATATATATATATATATATATATATATATATATATATATATATATATATATATATATACATACATAAATAATATATATATATATATATATATATATATAACTCCTACTTTCTCTCTCTTCCTAAATAACTCTTACACACACAAGCCCCTCCCCCCTAGCAGCCGAACACCCCATCTCTCTCTCTCTACTTTCACTTTGTCTCTCCCCGTCATTAATATCTACTTCTCTCCCTTTCTTAATATCTCTTTCTCTCTCTCCCTCTTTATATATTTTATGTATACATATACATATAACATATCTCTCTCTCACTCTCTCCCCACACCTACCAGCTAAGCCCTCCATGTGTGGCCGACTTCACACCCCCCCTCTCTCTAAATATCCTTATTCTCTCTCTCTCTCTCACTTTCTATATTATATACTAACACACACATACTTCTCTCTCTCTCTTCTCTAACAAACAAACCACCACCTCCCCATCCCTCCTGTACACAGCCGAACACTCCCTCCCCTCAAGTTTTTCTTCATCTCTTTCTCCTTCCACACACCATCTCTACACACCACCCTCACCATCAAACCACCAACATCATCACCATGGCCATCTTCTCCTCCTCTCCTCCAACACCATAGCAACCACCACCTCCATGAACGCCATCACCACCAAGCCAACCCGAACCTCCGCCACCGCCACCGGCGGGCTTGTGCCACCACCGTCGATGTGCCACACCGTACGCCACCCCGTGGCCGGTGCGCCACCGTAGCAGCAGCCGCGAGGCAGCAGGCAGCTGAGCGCAGCACAGTGCGCGCGTTGTCGCGGCCAGCCGCGCGCGAGCGTCGGCCAACCGCGCGCCGCCGTGGCCGGCCACCCCCTGGCCGGGTGACCCCTAGGCGCCACCCTGTGGCAGCCAATGACCTTCGGGATGCGCCGTCTAGGCGTTTCGTGCGTCTTGCACGGAGTTCCGTCGACGCGCGCACGGGAAAGTTTCAGAATTCATGCTTCGAGGCAGCGACTTCGCGCAAATTTTTCGGACAATCCGACCGTTGGATCGGCGATTTCTTTGCTCCTTCTCAATCTCGGTATATAGCTCTTCACTCCCCTGAAATTTTATTCATTAATTTCTTCGTTTGATACCTCAAAACTGGCCACCAAGTTGACGTTTTAATTTATATTATTTTTGGACAATTTTGCGACGCCAACTTCGCGGGTTCGTATCTTCGCCGTAGCAGCTTCGTTTGGTGCATCGTCGGTTCCGGTGCATAGCTGGTATAGCCCTCTTCCTGTCCCCCTTTAGATTTCATTTCAGTTTGAGCTTGTTAGGTCGGTCGAATTTGACGCCAAAGTTGGTCGTTCGAATTCTTAGTATTGTACTTGTAAAATTCCATTTTTTGAACCCAGGACTCCGAATTCAACTTCTGACACCACTAGTAGACTCGTGGCATCGTTCTGGCATGTTTTTATATAAATTTTGTTAGATTTGGAGGATGTGGGCCCTGGCACGTATTTCAGTGCAAAGCGGGCCCCTTAGTACGGGTCAACGGGACTTTTTGACGCCGGCTCATCGGAATCCAATTCTGGATATACCGTTGAGTTCGTATCGTCATTCTGGACTCGTTGACATATAATTTGCTAGGTTTTAGTGGACATTGGTTTCGGCATGCATTTCGGTGCAAGTCAGATACCAATATCCGGGTCAACGTGTCCTTTTGAGTTCGGCTCATCGGAATCCAATTCTGGATATACCGTTGGGTTCGTATCGTCATTCTGGATTCATGAACATATAATTTGTTAGGTTTTGTGCATTTTTATTTCGGCACATTTTTTGGTGCAAAGTGGGTCCGTCACGGACCCATTTTGGCCCGAAATTACCTTTTTGCCCCTGTGTCCAAATTGGACTTATGGACAGGCTATTCTAGCTATTTCGACCATTTTGGACACGTTGGTAATGGTTGTTTCACCATTCGACAACATCTGTAGGTTCTCACCATATTATTATAATCTTTCTCCTTTTGTGGTATTTTGAGATCCATCGATTCCAGTGATTTCACAACCACTGAAATTGAATGTGTTGACCCTGTAAATGTTTGTAGAGACTAGCTTTGACCCAGTTTGACCATGGTTGACTTCTTTGACTGAATGTCGAAGTACAGTCAATATTTGACCTAGGTTAGACTAGTTTTGACCCTGGTTGACCACAGTTGACTATTTTGACCAAAGTCAACCGGAAGTCAACCGTAGCCTACAATTGACTAGAACTGAACCAAAGTTGACCAGTGGACCCAAAGTCAACTGTTAGTCAACATTAGTCAAGTTTGACACGAGTTGACCTAGGGTTGACCAGAGTTGACCAGTTGACCAGAAGTCAACTGTAAGTCAACCCTTGACTTAGATTGACATAGTTTAACTTGCCTTGACTTGTCTTGACCTAGTTTGACTTAGTATGACTTGATTTACTTCCAAACCCTTATATTGATACAGTATTCCATCTATAGGTCATCGAAACACTGTTCTTGGACCAGTTGACATATTCCACCAGATCTCAGGCGAGTACATTCTCTGATAATATTTCTGTTTTATGATATCGTCTATGTTTCTTGTATTTAATGTAGATATCCTTGCTCTTTTGACACATTGTTCACACGGATTGGTATTTCTCTGGATCCCGTCATGAGATGTTATTCCTCGGTTTCCTTGGTATATCTTGTGCAAGTCTTTCTTGTTCCTTGTGCATTGTATAGACACAATTTCTGCGAAGGCTAGCTACCCTCTCAGAGAATCGCACGTTATGATGTGTCATGGTTGGATCCACTATACTAGTCGTGGACGGGGAGTATTAGTGTAGATGTGTGGTCATTATCCACCTTGTTTATTCTTGTAGACCTTGTTGAATAGCCAATCCTACACTCCATGTATGATTGGCCGGATCATTAGACCTTGTGCAGACCCAAGCCGGCTACATGTTGTAGCTAGTACTCACACACTTAGATAGATGTTTCTTGATTCTTGTACATGCCATGATCAGTTTTACTTGCCTTGTTCTAGATCTAGATTTACCGCTTATCTTGCCATGATACTCACATGTACATTTCATGATTTCTTGTATATTCTCTCTATTTACTGCTATATTTTCAATATCGTCTAATTAGAACTGTTATCTGAGATTTGTGCTCGTTCCATCCTGACTGGATATGTTGACAAAATTTTAGGAGTAGTTGTGCCCTCAGTATTGGACTTCATGATGTTGCTAGCTGAGGTGGATCTCACTATTCTTCTATGTGAGTTGCCTGATAGTTATCCTTAGTTAGTCTTGTTGTTCCTTCTTTATTTTCCTGTCTTAT